>CM031371.1:88278103-88578765 GCA_018208015.1 Medicago ruthenica | reverse complement strand
ATCATTCAAAATTGCTAACCCTTCGAAATAAACAATTAACAGATATAATAACCAAACAATTAATAATAAACATTAATCAAACAATTCTAAAACTGAAATCGGGTTGTTACAATTACTACCACCATTCCTTATTATTGTTTAAATTATTTTCGTTCCCTTATTTTATATTTGACTTTTTCAATTTTAATGGATGTATTGAATGTTTCACTATTCTCTATAAGGGTATATTTGTAAACATATTAAAAAATAGTTTTTTTTTTCTTCTTATATAAGGAAGGGTCACAAAATAATCAATAATTCAAAAAGTTTTGCTCACAATTAAGCCTTTTTTTGGTCAAGCATGTAATAAATAAAACAAATAATATTTATGGTCAAGCAAAACTAATCCAATTTATCTTGCTGACTAAAATAACAAAAGTCAATGAACAAATCATATGCTACATGTGTATTATCTTAAAATTGATTATAATTTTTACTTAAAATATATAAAAAACCTCTCAATGCTCTATAAATTAAGATTGATGGAAGTCTTGTAGGCATTATGCATACAACAATGGCAATTCCAAGTGCAATAACCTTAAAATTATCAATACTCCTAATCATTCTACTTGCATTTGAGGCTTAGAGAGACTATCGCTATTGGTGCTACGGTACATGTTACTATTGTAAATAACATACAAGCTCCAACTCCAACAACCATGACTGTTCGTTGCCAATCCAAAGATGATGATCTTGGATCTCACACAGTCATGTTTGGACAAAGTTATGAGTTTTCATTCAACCAATAATAGTAATCCCAATTAAGCCTTTTGGTACCTTATTCTTCTGTAGTTTTACATGGCCACAAGACCCCAGTCTTCATTATCTGACGTTTACGACGAAAAACATGACAGTTGCAAAGAGTGCTCATGGAAAATAAACGTAGATGGAGGATGTTTGAATGGTATTTGTCGTCCTTTTAATAAAAACATCCAATTAATGGATGTAAGAGCTTAGCCTTCTAATTTTAAGGTGCTCATTCAAGTTTTAGTGGGGGATGGATTGTAAAATGGCCATAAGTGTTAATTTAATTAATAAAATCTTTTCCTAAGAAAAATAATATTTTTTTTGTCAACTAAATCACTAGTCTTTCAATCTTTCTTTTAAGTGTATCACTAATTGCTCAAATTAAAAGTATTGAATAATTGAAATAAGAAATAAACTATAAGAGTTTTCAAGAAGTTATCGTTACGCTTACTATCTACTTAAGTAAAATAAAGTAAGAAGGGGACAACGTTCTCCAGCTACGACATAATTTGTTCGGGGATGCACTTCGAACGGAAGATATATACATAAAGACTCACACACATTGTACACACACACACACACACACATTGTATGTATACAACTAAATTGAGTGGGGGGATAAGAAGAGTATCCTCCTAGATAAAATTTGACGCGTTAGTTCCCGTGAAAAAAGCTCGGTTGGTAGGTACAATGCATTGTAATATACAAAGGTCGAGGATTGAACTACTGATGTAATATCCTGATTAGACGTAACTTTAATCAGTATCAGATAAGTTTTGAGTAAGTAAGGGCGAAATCGTAATTTTGAGTTGGAAGGGTTTTATATAGGGGGACCAAGACTTTTTCTTCATTTTCTCTTCTCCCTTCTCTCTCAAAAATTCAAAACCATCTCCTCCTCTCTCTACATTCGGCCCACACCCTCACTATGCCATAATCCATCAACTTTCTTCCCAAATCTCTTGGATCACAAGCAAGCTAAACTTTGGGAAACTTGGAGCAAGAGAAAGCTAAGGAAAATCAAGTAACGAGGAAGAATTCCAAGCTAGGGTTTTGCTTGTAAAACTTGGCAAGGATCAGAAGCAATTGCTAGGTGAGTTCCTTTAGATTAGAACCCACCTTGGGTAAGTTTGGGTGAAAATCCCTTGTTTTAGAAAGTTTGATTATTTGTGCCCTAGACCTTTGATGCATGCCAATCCTTGTTTATCCATGTTTTAAGTCATCCATTTGTAGTTAAAATTCATTCCTAATTGAAGGTGAGAAAAACACACAAGAAGGGGGGTTGAATTGTGTGGACAGTTTTTCCTTTCTTTAAAACTTGGTTAAGTTCAGAATTGGATTCTGAACTATTTCAGAGTGTTTATCAGCGGATTAAATATAGAAGAGAAAGGGAAAGAGAGACACGCAATATTTTATACTAGTTCCTTCCACAAGTTGGAATTAGTCTAGTCCCCCTGTCACTTACAGGAGATTTAACTATAATCAAACTGATTACAATTGCTCAAAACACAAAGTTAAGAGACTTAATGCTCAAACACCTAGTAAGAGACTTCTAATGCTCAAGACACTAAGTCAAGAGACTTTCAATGCTCAAGACACAAAGTCAAGAGACTTCTCTGCTCAAAGCACAAAGCTAAGAGACTTCTAATTGCTCAGAACACAAAGTAATGAGACTTCAGGATGCTCAGCACGCAGACTGAGACTTTGTTTCAAACTGATTTACAAAGAAAGAAGTTTGAGTTGAACACTTGATCAAATATCAGAGGTGTTCACATAATACAACTCAGGTATAAGACTTTAACCTTAAGAAATTCTAAGATGTAAACTTTGTAAGAATTTCTAAGAGTTTTGAACAGACACGTATTTTTTACAGCAAAACAGAGCACAGTTCAGTTCTTTTTGTTTCAAGAGTCTTTTCAATTTTCTTCTTCAAATCTTCACCCTTTTATAGAGCAAAAGATAGCTGTTGAGAATTGCCAGAAATCCAGCAAAGAGCCATTGCAAATTGTAGAAGCTAGGCAGCTGAAAATGTGTGCTGAACTGCAGAACAGAGCACGCATTTTTTGAATAAACTTTCCTTAAAACTGGGAATGTTTTGGCCAAGGAGACAACTGTTCATTGGAGTTGTTCTGACACTGCAGACATTAAATGCTAACAGAGACAGTTGCTTTTCCTTCCATCAGACTTCAGAAGCTTCTTCAGACACTGTTCATCAGAAGCAGGTCTTCAGACTCACCCTTCAGAAGCACTGTTCATCAGACGCTCCCTTCAGACGTTGACGTTTGTTGACCTTCAGACTCAGCCTTCAGACGTTGACTTATGTTGACCTTCAGATTCAGCCTTCAGACGTTGACCAATGTTGACCTTCAGACTCAGCCTTCAGAAGCACCTTCAGACGCAGTCTTCAGACTCAGTCTTCAGAAGCTGCTTCAGACCCAGTTTTGCTTCAGACTTGCAACAAAGGCTTCAATGCTTTCTTTCTTGCTCTTAGCTTGTTCTTCCATAACCAATATAAATTACCAACATTAAAACATGGTTCTGCACACTTAGAACAAAGCATTAGCAATACCAATTTTCTTTTTAACACTTTGTTATCATCAAAACCCAAAAGAGAGTTGTTCATACACATTTTGTTCCAACAATCTCCCCCTTTTTGATGATGACAAACATAAGTATTAATAGAAAATTGTTGTTAATTTAATTAACAAGTTGACTACAAGGTGTGAGGTTTGCAAGCTCCCCTGAGTCTGATCCAGGTTAATTAAATTCAGTTTAAATCAAAAAGATGAAAATTTCAGAATTGTTGTTAAGTTTAATTAACAAGCTGACTTCAGGATGAGGTTTGCAAGCTCCCCCTTAGTCTGATAATTCTCAAGGTTAGGTTTGCAACCTCCCCTTGATTCTTATCCATGTTAATTAAATTTAACTTAAAACAATAAAGTGAAATTTTCACTCAGAATTATAAATAACAAGCTGACTTCAGGTTATGAGGTTTGTAAGCTCTCCCCCTAAGTCTGATAATCCACAGGATGAGTTTGTAAGCTCCCTGAGTCTTATCCAAGTTATTTAAATTCATTTCAACTCATTAAAGAGTAATTTATCTCACAGAAATTAAAGCAGAGACATAACAGATATAAATTGTTCTCATAAGTTAAGTTCAATCAGAAATTAACTTATGTCCAGAGCTCAGGAGTTAATACCTTTTACTCCCTCTCATAAGTTAATTAACTGACAGAATTAAACTTATATTCTGAGCTCAGGAGTCTTAATACTTGTTTATTTTTCTCCCCTTTTTGTCATCAACAAAAAGAAAATTTCCAGAATTTTAAGAAATAAGAGAGTTTGAAAACATGTGAGAAAAAAAATGCAATCATATAGGTAATCAAGCACCAAAGATAAGCATCAGAGCAAGCTTGATCATACATGAAGTATAACATTGCATTTGAAAATCAGAGAATGTTGTTCAGAACATAAAAGATTGTTCAAAGCATTCTGATCAGACACAATCTGTTAAGAATTGTTCAATACCACTGAACTGGTTTTAGAAAACTGAAAACAGATCATTTTCTTCAGAGCATTTGTTCAGTACATTCTGTTTAGTATCACTGAACTATTTAGACAAAATTGTTCAGATCATATACCAACTGAAGATTTTAGCACAACTGAACCCTTTTCAGAAAACTGAAAAAAAAATAGAGTATTTAGCTCAGTGCTTCTGAACTCTTCCAGACATAATTGTTCAGGATTTTTAAGTGTGATTGAAAAGCTGAACATGTCTGATATCAAAGAGAGACTTACTCTGTTCTGAACTGTCTGAACCCTTTTTAATTCAATTTATGAACTGTTGTTTTTACTTACTCTGTTTTACTGCACCAGAAGTTGTACTCTTTTACGGTTCAGAACCAGTCCTGCCAGGAATTTCAAAACCCAATTCCTTTTGGTTTCCCTTGGTTCTGACTCTCCAAAATCTCTTCAAGCATATCAGTTCCATGTTCAACATTCTGACTGGCTTCTTCATATGTTCAAGTTGAGAGTTCAGTTGGGTTACCTTATCATTGAGCTCAGAAATTTGTGCTAGATGGTCACTTCTTTCAGCATGTAGTTGACTTACGTCTTCTTCTGATTTATATACATCTTGTTATAGTTTCTTTGAAAGAGACACGAAGTTCTTCACTAAGTTTAATTCTCCTTCTGAGTCCATTATGCCAGAAAAACCTTCCTTGGAGCTCACCCTAAAACAGGCAGGGTGCCTGCTCTTATACCAATTGAATTTCTGGCAGGACCAGTTGCTGTTCGTAAACAAAGAACAACTTTCTGGTACAGTAAAACAGAGTGTAACACAGGTAAACAGTGGTTCAGAAGCAGAAACAAACAGACAGAAATTAAAAGACTGAAAGTAAAGATGCACAGTTGATTTGTTAACCTAGTTCGGTGCAACGTCACCTACATCTGGAGGCTCCAAGCCAGGAAGAATCCCTATGATAGTCCTAGTTTCTAAGTTCTCAGCAAACTCCCAGTTTACAACTTATCACCTAGACACTACCCGTATTGACTTCAACCTAGGAACTCCTAGACCTGAGATCCCATCTCACTTCCCTCAGTCAATCACTGCCCCAGTGATTCTCAGACTCTAAACAAACAAAGATGAAGACACTCTTCAAGACATAAACGTCACTTTTGCTTAAAATCTTTAAGTGATTACAACTCAATAAAAACAACCAAATCTAAACAATTGAGTGGTGTACAGAAAACAGAGCACACAGCTCACAGACTCAACACCTAAAAACACTATTAAAACTGACTTCAATTGAGTTGATTTTCTTCAATTGACAGCGTCCTCTATTTATAGCTTCAGCAGCAACATAATCCTTGAACCAAATCCTTCAAAGATATATACCCAGAATTCTTTAGAAGCAAATAGAAGCAGTTTATTTTCCAAAAATATATTTTCCAAAGATTTCTTTGAAAATATATTCTCAAATAATTGAATCTAATCTTCAGATTATATCTTGCGAAATTAATCTTTCTTCTAGAAAACATCAGCTTGGAGAATTCTTCAATCAAATCTTCAAAAGATAATGTGAGAAAATAAAACAGCTCAAAGACACAAGAAAGAATGCAGCTTCTGAACGCAGAAAAACAGCTTTTGAACGTGCTTTTGAAATGCAGCTTCTGAAGGTTCAGCTTCTGATGAACAGTGCTTTTGAAGTTCAGCTTCTGATGAACAGTGCTTCTGAAGTTCAGCTTCTGATGAACAGTGCTTCTGAAGTACTGTTTCCAGCTTCTGAAGACGCACACATGCTTGTATATTTGATTTTAGCAAACATGAAGCCAACAACCAAATATCCAACAGTATCAATATGATGTTCTGATACAGTGACCAAATTGTCATCAGAGGCTGTAAAGGTTTCAGTTTCAGGCATAACAGTCTCTGATGGTCCACATAGAAAAGGAACATCAATATTGTCTTGACCTTGTTTTTGAGTAGGTTCTTGGGTAGGTTCTGGTTTGGCAAAATGAATGGGTTCAACAACTAATGGTTGATCTTCTGATACTGAGTTAGTATCAGAAGCAGGTATAGAGAACTTTGTTGTTTCTGATGGCAGGGTGGGATGAGCTTTCCTGAAAGTTTAAGGTAGTTCTCCACCTAGATGTTGTTGAAGCACCTCTAGAGAAGATGAAGAACTTGTGGTAGACACAGGTTTTGTGGTGGTTTGATGAATATCATCAGAAGCATTCAAAAGAATTCTTCTTTTGATAATTTTGGTTAAAAGGGCTTCAGTTTCTGGTCTAACTGTTCAGTGTAGGTTAGGTGTTTCACCAGGCTGACAGGTTTGAATTGGGGGTATGTCTAAGGGTTTTTCAGGTATGAAAGATGGTTGAGGTGTAGGTATTGTTTTGGTGAAGCTGGTTTTGATGAGGCTGTTTCTGGTTGAGAAATTTCAAGAGGGGGTGACAAATTAGTTGTCTCAACATGATCAGAGGCAGCTTCTTCTTTGTCAGAGAGATCTCTTTTCAGATAGAATGCATGCTCTTTTCTTGTTGAGAGCATCTAAGAAGTCTTGGGTTTTGAGTTTTCTCATAAGAGAGGGTTCATCAAGTCTTGGATTAACAGAAGATGAGTTGCAGGAATACCTTTATCAGAAGCATCAGGCTTGGATGAAGAAGGTTCTGCACCAGCTTCTGATACTTGCAGGTGAGGGGCTAGCAGATCCTTAGCTCCTGATAGAGTAGATTTCTCTAACTCATTTGTCAGTTCAGAAGCTTTCTCCAATTGCTCCTTAAGCTGAAGAGGGGAAATGGTTTCAGGTAAAGTCCCTTTTTTAATAGCTCCGTGTCTCAGAAGCTCCTTTATTCTTTTTAGTTCTTTTGCTTCTTCCTTGGCAGTCATCTTGACTTCTCCCTCTGGCTCATCAGTTTTTACTATCATCTTCCTCAACTTCTTCTTTTTCTATTTGGGAGGTGTAGCAGCTTCTGAACTTTTTTTGACAGCAGCCTTTGATCTTGTTCTTGTAGGAAGCACATCTACTGGCTCCAGCTCTGCAGCTTCTGATATAGCTTCAAAAGTTGGCCTTCTTAACATGTTTCTTCTGAACCTTAGCCTTCTTAACAGGCTCAGCTTCTGTAGCTTCAGAAGTTGATTTCCTCTTCTTCTTGTTAACTGTCCATTTGTCAGCAGTAGTCTCTGGGAGCATGTCCCAAGTTATTTCTACACCGGTCTCCTTGTAGTATTCTTGTATGAAATTAGCAAGAACCTCAGGATTGTCTTCTTTGGATATTGGGGGAAAGTCTTCCAAAAATTTTGTCTTCTTCTTCAAGTTGAATTTAAGTTCCTGATCAGTAGTGATCACATCCTTCTTCTGAATAATCTTCATACTACCCAAGGTAAGTCCTGAGATCATCTTACCCCTTCTGATCCCAAGCTCCTGATCAGAGTCTATACCAAGAGTTTGAAGCCTCTCAATCAATCTCCCTTGGTAGAAGATTTTTGACAGTAGCCTTGCATATGGCACATTTCTTTACCTGTGAGACCTTCTTTGATTGACTCACACAGGTAACTGGAAATATACTTGGGAAGGTTAATGGGGATCTTCTTAAGCAAGAACAACAAGAAGTGTTTGTTGTCCCAGGAAAGGTAATCAACTTCTCCTTCCCTGGGTATCAGACAGCTCAGAAGAATCTTGTTCAGCATCCTAACCTCTTTCTTCATGTCCACTGTCTTGTTGGACTTTGCATCTTGAAACAAAACTTCACGTACTTTATCATCATATTTGCTGTCTTTGTTTGATTTGGATATGTACATCCCTGAGCTTCTGGCACCAATGGCATTAGCAATGGTATTCTCTGTAATGGTTACCTTGATACCCATTACTGCTGATCGTATTTCAGGAACTACTTTCTCCTCCTGACCCAAATCCAATTTAGATTTCCCTTTCTCATTACCCATTTGCCTTTTTCTCTCCATATCAGCAACTTCTTGGTTATAGACCTCAGCACGTACCCAGAAATCCTTAACCAGCTCCAAGTAGGTTCGCCCATTCAACATATTGAAGTAAGGTACCCAACCTTGAAATTCAAAGAAATGATCAACGTTGCAGTCATTGAGTTCTAAGCTTGTCAAATCCATGGCGCTCTCAACAAATACACGAAGTTCCTCTTTGGTCAGGAACATGGTTTTAGGCTTGATAACAGTTGAAGCTTCTGAGTCTAATTCCATTGAAGAAGAAGATGTACCCGCCATTTTAGGGTTCTAAGGTTTTTTGTAAAAATTGATGATTTTCAGAGAGAAAGTTTGAAAAGATTGAAAGTGTGGGTTGTGAGAAGTGAGAGTGTGAACGTGTGAAGAGTGTTTTTGTTCAAAACGTTTCAGAACCAAAACAGACAAACAACATTAAACACAAAAGCACATTAATGATAATTGGGGGCGCTAAACACAGTATTCAAAGCATAAACATCATTGCCTAGGAGTTAATACTCAGCAGTTAAAAGACCACACGTCAGACAAACTGTTCAGATCCACTCTCATTAGTGGGCCACATGTCAAGTGTCCACTAACAATGAGATTTATCAGAGGCTAAAAATTCAGATTCTGAAATTCAAACTCTGATGACTTCAGAAGCTGGACTTTCTTCAGATTCTCAATAATGAGCTTCTAATAAGTCTTAGCTTCTCATGCTCTTCAGATTCTCAGTTCCCATTTAGAGTCAAGCAGATTTTTCAAAGATAAAATGCATGTTCAGATTCTTTTTAATAAAGTCAAATCTATCTTCTGCTAGAGCTTTTGTGAATATATCAGCCCACTGATGATCAGTATCAATGAATTGGATATCCAAAACACCCTTCTGAACATAATCTCTTATAAAATGATGTTTAATTTAAATATGATTGGCTCTTGAATGCAGAATAGGATTTTTAGACAAACAGATAGCAGCAGTATTATCACAAAAGATAGGAATGTTGTTTTCATGAATCTGATAGACTTCTAACTGATGTTTCATCCAAGAGTAGTTGTGTGCAACAACTTGCAGCTGAGATGTATTCTGCTTCTGTTGTTGACAATGCAATGGTTGATTGTCTTTGTAATATCCCGCTCAGACGTAATTTTAAATGATGTTAATAGATTGATGAGCAAGAATGGCATTTTTGTAATTAAGTGGGAATGGAGAATTATTTTTATAAAAGGGGACAAGATATTTGTTTCTACCATTTTCCTTCTTTCCCTTTCTTCCCCAAAATCGGTTTCCCCTTCCCTTTTTCTCTACTCTCCATGTCACTCCCTCCCCTCTCCTCCAAGATTCATCAATCTTCATCTATGATTCTCAAGCTTTATGCTAGCTCTCAATTCTGGGAAGTTTGTAGCAAGGAGAAGCAAGGAAAAACCAAGAATCAAGCTAGGGTTTTGGGAAGAGATCAAGCTAGGAATTGAAGGGGAACTTGGCAAGGAAGTTATCTAGTGGTTCAGGTGAGTTCCCTAGGGGTTTTAGAACCCATCATGTGAGTTTTAATAAATATTTGTATTATGAACTAGTTTATAGTTTCATGACATAGTTTAAGGTTTTAGTGCCTAATTACCTTTCCATGTAAATTCTTGATTATTCATGATGTAAACTAGCTATATGCTTTAGAAATTGATCCTTAAAGATGTTATGATGTCTGGGTATGTTGGATAAGCTGAAATGGTGAAAAATCACGTTTTAAACTTGCCAAATGATGTCTAACTGCAGGTAAAATCGTGTCACGATTTTCCAATCGTGTCACGATTTCACAGGCAGAACCAAACACGTTTTCTGGGTAGAAAATCGTGTCACGATTCCCAAATCGTGACACGATGGGACAGTGGACAGGATCATGTGTTTTTCATCAAATTCTCGCACCATTCCGGCTATCCAATGCTACCTCGGACTCAATAACGATATGTAGTGACTAAGTGTCGCTAATAAGCATAGAAAGACCCAACCTTTAGGCAATGTATGGATGAATTATAGAAGAGGAAAGTTACCATGATAAGAGAGGATTATCTTAATCCGTAAGTAATCATAGTGATGTTAAGGAACTAGTTTAGGGTTTAACCCTTACGAAGCAATGTTATGAACTTAATTCAGGATACACGAATCCAAGAACGATATAATGATGAGGCTTAGAACCATTTATAGGATAAGAACCTATGAATGATTACTCAAAGAATAAGAACAAGACACGAATATGTTATACGATTATGATCACGTGTTCATCAGACTCCGGGTTACGCCGGATGGGATTTCTCCGAAAGGGCTATCCACACGTAAGTTATAAGATATGTTAAACGTGTCCATCAGGCTCCGGGATACGCCGGATGGGACTCTTCCGAGAGGATTGTCCGCACGTATGTTAAAAGATTAAGCATGTCCAGCAGGCTCCGGGATACGCCGGATGGGACTTCTCCGAGAGGGTTGTCTACATGCAAAGTTAAGCTGTGTTCAGCAGATTCCGAGATTCGCCGGATGGGACTTCATCGAGAGAGTTGTCCACACAACGATAAGAGGAGTCCGGTGTTAGCCTGATATGATAGGAATTTCACCGGTATGATGGGAGATGTACTTCGGGGTTACTCCACCCGGATGCACTCCGTAAAATGAACCAAGATAATGTAATGTTTGTTCAACGCTAACTTCTAACTTTATGTTATGAAAGATGATTATGAATACAAATATGAATATGTATACGTGCTATGTGCTAAGAGTTAAGACAAAGTAGTAATTAGACAACAGCAAGTGATCATAGACTTCCCCTCGATCACTAAGCATAAGACTATGTACATGAAAAGTATAAGGTGAGGTAAAGACATGTAGCGATCCTAGGTTTTCCCCTGATCGCGAATTATGTAGAGAGTGATGGCGATCGTAGGTATCCCCAAGATCGCTAAGAGTAGGCACGGCGACCCTAGGTTTCCCCCGTGGTTGCCAACAGTAGGTTGGGCTGGAGCTCACTGAGACATTATGTCTCACCCCAATCCTTCTGGTGCAGGTTTATAGGTTAGCAAGAGATGTTCATGAAGATCTTCAGGAAGACGCTGGATGGAGTGCAGATGCTCGTCATGGCAAGCTCAGGAGGTTGACAGATTATATGTTTGTATATAAAAGTGTATTTTATGATATTTGGATATTTATGTAAACGAGCAAATTGTACTCATTCAGTGGTTTGTATATATTAATTATTGAAAAACTTAATGTATCCGATATCAGATTAATACGCATGCTAAATATTCTAGATAATTTAGTATGGGTGTTACAATTGGTATCAGAGCAGGTCGATTCAGACCGTGCCTTGGGTCATTAAAGTTTCAATTAAAGTAGTGGAACCATTGGGTTCCGGATGTTGTTCTAAATGTCACATCTAGTTGAGCCTGATCAACTCAATCTAGTTTATGACGGTTAGGATAAATGTCCGAGAGCTGAATGTGACCAAGGAGGAATGAAGTGTAAGAAGGGCGAAGATTAAGGTGATAGAATTTTAAGACGGAATTGGCGAAGAAGTATTCATGCCAAATGGTGGCCATCAAACTGTAAAGTAACGAAGCCTGATAGTGGCAAGGTCTCTGAGACTTAAGGGATATTTATTTTTGAGGTGAAGTACCTCAACCCAGTTGGACACGACGTTGGATGATACCTCATCTGTGGAAGACATACGGATTAAGAAATTATAGAATACTCTAAGGAGTGACGTGGAACCTTAACGGGAACCGCAGTTCGAGAAGTTAAAGTGAAGAGAGGAATTATCGGTCGGTTTTTTGAAACCTTTAGACTCTCAGCAAGGATAGAGTGTGTAAGAATCGGAGGACTCGCACACTCGAATCGGATAAGATTTTAGCCCAAACAGTTAAGAGAATTAATTAAGGATTAAGTGAATTATTTGGACATATGAAGTAAACTACTTAAGGGTGGTCTTTGAGCATGACTCGCAAGTAAGTTTAACCCCGTCAGATCAGCTACGTCTCCTGAACCAGATTTTGGTGAAATAAGAAGAGGGGACGATATGCAGTCTAAGAACTAAGATGGATGAATAAGTGGTATTAATAAGACTCGTTGCATGTCCAAGCGTGAATCAGACATTCGGATGTGTCCTAATAGTAAGAAGATTAGAAGTAAGTTAAGCTAGATTGGAATTTTACTTAATGAAGGTTGTATCATAAATAATAAGTTGCTGGAATTTAGTATGCTGATGGACGAATTAAGTTGAACACCCTTGATTGGACGAACAGTATTGAATTTCCTCGATTGGTTAAAGAAGGGAAGTTCAAGATAATACAAAGTTATAGTGGACCCGTGTTGAAGGATGATCGAATTTTCAGCCGAGAAATTATGTTGAGATTTTAATATACGGAGGATCGTCTTGAATATGAATGGTTAGGATTGATGATAATGTTAAAGAGTTATATGTTCTCAACCGAAGAGTTTTCCTTCCACTAATATTATAGAAGCTAAGAGAGATCACCATGTGTCGGAAGTTCCAAGGGCAGTAATAAGGTATAGATTTGAGTTGTGATTATAATAACAAGTTATTGGAGGAATCCAATAGATATTGATGATGTACGAAGTTTAAGATAGATTATTCGGGTGCTCGAAGAAACGCAACCTATATTGGGCGTACTAGAGAACCGGTAAGAGTTTGGATCTTTTCAAAACGGATTGTTCCGTAGAAACTCGAAGGGGTAACTTAAGGGACATGATAGAGTTATGGAGACCGAGGTTGTCTCTGAAAGATTACGGATATGACATCCTTATGGATAAAGATAGAATGATTAGTAAGGGACTCAAACCCTCAGTGGATTTAGTGTACAGAAGATAAGAATCTCCAGAAGTCATAGAATGTTTTGGAATTTGCCACAAGTGAATGTGTGTGAATTTGAGTTGCCTTAAGCATGTTACACTCGGATTTCCGCAATGTTTAATGGCTATAAATGATGTGCTGACCAAGAGCTGGTTACACAAATTCAGAACGTGGAGAGTAAAGTTGGAACCAAGGTATAAGCTATTTCGACAAGAGCATCGTTGGACTCGTAACGATTGCTGAAAACCGTTTACAGGTTCTGGCGCATAATTGTGAAAGTAAGTATATGGTTTAAGTCCGGAAGGAAACCCAAGTCAGGTGATGACCAATCCGTAAGCTAAGCGGATGATTTAAGCCTCAAGAGAGACAGTAACGTCAAGTGGTTTGTTACGGTAATTACAAAGTGATAAAGTAAGAGGGTTGGTCGATAAGAAATTTTATTTGGCATTAGTGGTGTGTTGATCCAATTCTAACTAGAATTGTTAAGAATCAGAGTTGCGCAGCGGAGTAACAATATAAGAATGAAATAATGAACAATGCTAAGCTGAGACTTAGAGAATGAGAAAATGTTAAGTGCTTAATGTAGTACCCTAATTTTGTCCTAAGCATTTTAAAACAAAAATCAAAAAAAATCAAAGAGGGGAAAAAGTCAAAAGTCAACAAAAGTCAACAGAAAAGTCAACATTTCAAAAATGATGACTTCGCACTGCGAAGCTCACTTCGCACTGCGAAGTCTGCGATTTTTCTGCAGATTTTTGGTTTCTTTGATTTAATTCCAGAATTTGTTGCATATCATTTCCATAGTTTATTTTAAGTAGCATTCATGGCTAATTGGGCCAAGCAAAACCAGAATTGAAGGACTTGCCATTAATGCCAAGGTTGGAAGCTTTTTCTTCCAACCTAGCATGTGACAAGCAAGTGGGCTTGCCCTTGGGCAGCTCTAGTCCCTCCCATGTGACCTGCTAACCACCACAAGGTTGCCAGCCACCTGCTTGAGGACTTTCCTCCTGCTTGCTCCCCCTAAAACCAGTCAAACCAGCTGGATTTTCTCACTTGAAAAGCCATGAGTGCCTACTCTGTTTTGCAGCAGCTTTTCACCCTCTCACACCAGCCATAAGTAGCCTTTTTCATCCCTCAATCTCTGCACATTACAGTGCACGTTTTCATTGATCAACCATTGAGATTGCAAGGATTGATCCCCAAGCATTAGCCAATTGCAATTCAGCTTTGTTCTTCATCATTACCTTCTAGAATTGGTTGAATTTGTGGCTGAAATCAGGCTGAGTCTTGCCCCTTGGTGCAAGGCAAGGTTGCCTCTATCCATTAGCATTTAATGCAAAAGGATCCAGCTTGATCTTAGCCACAAATCAGCTGAATTTTAGGATTTTGCAATGATGAAAAAGATTTGGTTTTGGCCTATAAATAGAAGGCAATGCCCAAGGATTCAAACACAATTAACAACAGCATTTCAAGAGCAGAAACTCTACTCATTTTAGCCTACAAACCTCCACAAACAACCAGCAAAAATCAATCTAACACAAAGCTTTCCAAAGTTCCAAAACCATCACCAATATCAAAAACCTCTTGTGAAAGCCTTCAACCAAATCAAATCAAGTGCAGCTGGAGCTTTGCTAAGGAGTTCTGTAAGTTTCTAAGGCTTTATCTTGCATTTACAATTGTGTTCGCATAGCTATTTTGGTTCAAAACCATTTGATTCTAAAAAACCCCTTTTGAATTTCAAAGAAATCCCAAGGTTTTCAAAACATCAAAACTGGTTTGTCCAGCCTTTTTCACCCCAAAAACTCAAAGTTTTTCACCCACCTATAAGGTCCTGAGTGTGTTCAGAAGTTGTTTCTGAACAAAAGTTCAGAAACAGCTTCTGAACCCAAAATTTCGCATGCTTCGCAGTGCGAAGTCATGGTCGCAGTGCGACCATGACAGAACTCAGAATCTGAGTTTTTGTGTCAAAATGACCAATTTTTGAGGTTCTAGCCCCAGAGCTCAGAACCTAAGAGTTTTTAAGCCCATGTTCTTCAAACCATAACAAGGATTTTGCATAATTTTGACAAAATCACAAGTTCGTATGACCATTTTGTGGATAACTTGCAAAGCAAGTTATGTTCCCAAACTTTCAAAACCACATGAACAAACAAGCTATGTTCATCATTTCAATCAAAACTTGAACAATAGATATTGTTCATGACTTTCAAAACTCAAACATGAACATACGCCGAATACTGTTCGCATTTTCGCAAAATGAGACGAACTTATGCGTTTTCTAGCAAATTTGTTAAACCTTCCCATTTTGGGTTTTCAAACCAAATGTTTTGACATACCTTGGGATTTCTAAAGGATTCAACCCAAAAACATGAATGAAAAAGGGATGGTGTGACGTATGTCTCTCCATCGCCCCGATTGTACGAATGCGTGACGTATGTCTCGTCGCTCGGACAATCGTCATTCCTTTTTTCAATATGTACAACCCTAACCAAACCAAAGCTTGGCCCCTTGTGGTCAATCCAAACCTTTTGGTCCCCCGTGGCCATTAGACTCACCCCCCGACTCGTTTGAGTCCACTCGGTCAATGATTGACTTGTATGAGTCCATTGTACCTCTCTTGGTCCCATAGCGGCCAATTCCAACCCTTTACCCTAACGGACGTACCTTTTAACAATTCTAATGCGATTCACGAACAAACGCTTAATAAGTCTCCAAGCGCGAGCATACAAGCTACGTTTTAATCGCAAGAATTCGGTTAAAACATCGTCCAATTAAAATCAACCAACACATGTACGTTTTTCTACCAAAGAACTACGTACGCTTTGAATTCTCCGACTACCGGGAGATACGTAGGAGCAAGATCGACATCTTGTCAAGCGCAATAATAAAAAACTTTTTTCCCTTCTTTTCTTTCGTTTGTTTTTATCTCTTTCCCCCCCTTTATTATATTTTTAATATAAATGAACATGCACGCAAAGTATTAAAAAACAATTCAAGCTTTAACCAAATAGAAGGTTCCCGTTGAGTACAACGGACGTGAGGGGTGCTAATACCTTCCCCTTGCGTAATCGACTCCCGAACCCGACAATGGTTGCGACGACCAAATCCTTATCCTCATCGTCAAAGGGTTTTATTATCGTTTCCCTTTAAACAAAAAAAAACTTAAGGGTTTATCAACGTTCCCTTTACACAAAAACTTTGGTGGCGGCTTCACAAAGGCCCTCCGAGCGTTTGCGAACGACCTCGGAGGATTTGCGCGTCTTTTTCCCGAGGAAAAAAACGAGGTGCGCACAGCTGGCGACTTCACTGGGGATCCTGTTCCCACTAGCGAGTCAAGCCTAACCTATTTGGTTTAAAGCCAATTGTTTATTTTCTTTGCGCGCCATGTTTATTTATTTTATTCATACATGTTATATTATGTTTATATTTGCTTTATCCGCTTTATATTCATATCATATATATCAAATGCGGGGGTTACTTGAGTGATGTTACTCCACATTGTTCGGGTTAATGCCGGACGTGTGAGGCTCTCTACCCGAGCTTGAGAAAAAAACTAAGTTAGAAGGAGGTTGTGTGCGGAAGCCCGCGTTGACGTATGTCCGTGAGGTAGGATGTCCAACCCCGCTTAGATGAGATTTTCACGTGGAATTAATTGAAGTCATGTCGACGTATGTCCATAGACAACCCTAATTCCATGTGAGGTCTATGACTCTAAGGACCTCTTCTTAGGAGATTTCACAATTTAGAGCCTACATGTGAGGATGGGGGGAAGTTCCGAACCTTCATAAACCATACCCTTGCATAACATTTGCATTCATGAAAGTAATTTTCGCATCGTTTTGCTTTATAGGAGTTTAAAAAGAACGAACAAATATTAGCAAAAAAGAAATATGGATTCCGGGAACAAGAATACGCTCGCTTTCAAAATTAAAGCTCCTAGGGTGGAAAGTTTATTAGCTCTAAGCAAGAGGCTCTCTTCGGTCCACAAGAACATCTTCGAGGCAAGCTATGGGCTAATCCTTGATCTTCTACCCGTAAGAATAGATTCAACGGCCTTAACCACTTTGGCGCAATTTTTCGACCCACCTCTACGGTGCTTCACATTTCAAGACTTCCAACTAGCGCCAACTTTGGAAGAGTTTGAGAAGATTTTGGGTTGTAGCATGAAAGGTCATGAACTCTATCTCGGTCCGGGAAAGGATCCCACATTTGAAGCCATCGCCGAATCCTTATACCTCGACACCCAAGAAGTGGCATCTAACTTGGAAGTTAGAGGAAACCTTAAGGGATTTTCAAGAAAGTTTTTGGAAGCCAAAGCTCGGGATTTACTAGCCAACAAAGAGGTAATGGCTTTCAACGCCATCTTAGCCCTCTTAGTCTACGGGATTGTCTTATTCCCCAACATGGATGATTTCGTAGACTTTCCGGCTCTAGAGGTGTTTATGACTAAAAATCCAGTTCCTACAATCTTAGCGGATTTTTATCATACCCTCTACTCTAAGGCATGAACAAGCAAGGGGACGCAAAATTACTTGTTGCACTCCCGTGGTGCAAATTTGGATGATGTCCCACATGCCAAGAAACCGAGACTTTGTGGAAAACCGGGCCAAGCTCAAATGGTCGCAACGGATGACAACCCTCGCCGAGAAGGACATCCATTGGTTTTCACCAAACTTAGAGGACCCGGAAATTATCCTCAGCTGCGGGGACTTCCCTAACGTACCCCTCATTGGTACTAAGGGATGCATTAATTACAATCCGGTCCTCTCTCTCCGACAACTAGGTTTTTCAATGGAAGATAAACCTAATGACCTTTTGTTGGAAGCTTTCTACTTAAGGGAAGGCGATCAAGACCCGGCATTGCTAGAGAGAATCCGGGGAGCATGGAGCCAAGTACGCAAGGGAAGGGTCGGCAAGAGAAACTGTGTCGCCAAACCCCTTTATACTCAATGGGTGAAGGAGAGGGTCAAAGCAATCAAGTTACCCTTCGTGGTCATAAACCCTCCAAAATCTCCTACACCTAAACCTATTGCAATCATTCCCAACAAAGAAGTGGAGGACCTCAAGGCTAAAATTCAAGAACTCCAAAACAAAAACGGAGACTTAGAATTGAAGCACCTCCAAGCTTTAGGAGAAATTACTAGGACGAAGAGAGATCGTGATGAAGTATCGCATTCTCTCCTAGTATGCCAAAAACGGCTAAGAACCTCCGAAGGGAAAAGGGATTGGATAGGAGGCGGCTTGGTTAGTGCGGATGCTAACCTTGTGGCCAAGGACGAAGAGTTGGAAAGAATTCTACATTCCAACCAAGAGCTCAAGAAGTTTGGCGAACTAGCCATCGAAGCTCAACGGAAATGGAGGTTGAAATTCCAAGAGAAAAATCAACAGCTCCAAGAAGTAGTGAAAGACTACAAAGAGCAGCTTCAAGCCGAACGCGTCCAGCGGCAAAGACATGAGAGTCTCTCTCATCAAGGGAGGCTAAAGTGCAATCATCTCGAAGAAGACATCAAGAAATTCGAAGAGTACTTCGACAAGATTGCAAGAGCTCATGGGGACCACATTGCACAACTACACGATGAAATTAGAAGTGCAAGAGTCAAGCTAGACCAGCGCAAGGAAGTGAATTGAGTATGTATGGCAAGACGCCACCCGATTAAGTGAGGATTTCACTAAATTGGTTGCATTCTCAAATTTGGTAATCACCCAACTTCCAAAGAAGCTAGCGGAGGCCGAGATGGTCATGCCCTACTTTGTCATCCCTATGGAGATCCAGAAGTTTATGAAGTTCTGCAAGGACACCATAGATTTCTATAGGGAGGAGATGAGCAAAGCCGAGAAGCGAGCGGCTATTTGATTTGTAATAGCATTAGTTACACTTTGTAAACAAATGTTATTTAATCAAATATATTTTGAAGTATAATCAATTGCCCGGTCTTTAATATTTCGAATTTGCTAATATTAATCGTGCACCTTTAAACTCCATAAAGCAAAATAAAAAAAAAACGCATATTTTGCATACTCATAGCATACATGCATCCACATGCATCTTCATGCATTTTTCAAAAAAAAAACTCATTCATTCCCATTCAAACAGTTCAAAGCAATCATAGCCCGAAAACCCCGAAAGCCCTCGGTCCAAGAACCAGATATTCAACACTCGTACGGAACACGAGCTAACAAACAAAGGATCATGGACAATTTGGAACAAACTCAAGCGGCTTTGAGAGAAGAGGTTGATGGAATGAAGGGAAAGATGGATCAGATGCTAGAGTTAATGCAAGCTCTATCGGCACGAGAAAGCCACCCTCGCCCAACAACGGATGCATCCAATGTGCAATGGCCTCCTTATGGTTTACCTCTGAACTATACCCCACCCTTCGAAAATGAGGGTCAAGGACCACCTCCACCACCGCTCACAATCCCCGTAAGGAATGAAGAGCGTCGTCCTCAAGGAACTTCCACTACTCAGCATGAAGTAATTCCCCATGATGTGGAAAATAGCCAGCTAAGGCAATCTGCTCCCGACACCACCCACCAAGACAATGATACCACCCAAATGTATCGAGTTTTGGAAGAAAGGTTGAAAGCTGTCGAAGGATTCAGTTCATACGGCGCCCACAATGCTTTGGACATGTGCCTAGTGCCCGACGTAGTGATTCCTCCGAAGTTCAAAGCACCGGACTTCGAGAAATACAAAGGAATTCAATGCCCTCGGAATCATCTAAGGATGTTCTGTAGGAAGATGGCAGCCTACGCAATGAACGAGAAACTCATGGTGCATGTGTTTCAAGATAGTTTAAGCGGAGCGTCCTTGGATTGGTACATGCAGCTCGAGCGTACTCATGTCCAAACTTGGAAGGATCTAGCCGATGCCTTCCTAAAGCAATACAAATATAATTTGGACATGGCTCCAAATAGGATGCAACTACAAAACCTCCTACAAAGAAGCAACGAGTCCTTCAAGGAGTACGCTCAGCGGTGGAGAGAACTAGCTTCTCGTGTGCAACCACCACTATTGGAAAGAGAACTTGTCGACACCTTTATGGGCACACTTCAAGGCCCATATTACGACAAGATGATTGGAAGCACGTCTGCCGGTTTCTCCGATTTAGTCATGGTCGGCGAAAGAATAGAAGACGGAGTGAAGAGAGGAAAAATCCAAGGCTCTCTAGAAGCTCAAAGTGGAGCTAGAAAGCCCCCCAGCAACTTTCACAAAAAGAAAGAGGGGGAGACAAATGCCGTTCTAATGGGACCATCCTACCCACCACCAAATCAAATGCCTCACTACCACTATCCTTATGTGGCAGCAGCAACAGCTCAAGGGCGTTACTCACCTCAAGTGATTCCCGCAAATCCACCTCGACAACCAGTAGTGTTGCCACAGCAAAATCAACAGCAACAGCAACAAGGCGGGTACCCATCAAAGAATCAAGCGAGCTCAAGGAACAGTTATTTTAATAGGCAGTTTGATCCTGTACCTATGTCTTATGGTCAAATCTTGCCATACCTAATCCAAAAGGGTATGGTTGAAACAAGACTGCTACCACCAATGTCGCCACCATATCCACAGTGGTACGACGCCAACGCCAAATGTGATTTCCACGCAGGATCCGTGGGGCACAATGTCGAAAACTGTAGAGTTTTCAAACACAAGGTGCAGGATCTTATTGACAAGAAGCTGTTATCCTTCAAAGAGGAGAACCCCAATGTGAAGAACAACCCATTGCCGGGGCATGCGGGTCCCTCTGTAAATGCGGTGGAGGAACAAGAGGACTTTGGTCCAGTCAAAAGGGTATCCAATGTTAAGACTCCCCTGTCAACCATAAGGGAGCGTTTAACCGGCTTTGGATTATTCGAGGAAATGCACGCCAACTGCGAAGCCTGCAAGGTCAACCCGAATGAGTGCAAAGAGTTGAAGAGCTGTCTTCAAGAGTTAATGGACCAAGGTTGGATCCAAATTGGCTATATAAAGGATGGCACGGACGTTGCTACCTTAGAGTCTAACGGCCCAAAACCTCTCGAGATCCCATACCAAAGGAGAGAGGTACCAATGCCAATACAACCCATAACATTCCACGTACCTGCACCCTTCTCTTTCGAAAGCACAAAGAGGGTACCATGGAATTACCAACCTGTGGCCTACGTGGAAGGAAAACCACTAGCCAAAATTGAGCCCAGCATCACTAACATTACCGGTGTTGGAGGAATGACCAGAAGCGGTAGAGTCTTCGCTCCGAAAGAACTCGGGAAGACGCCAGCCGTACTACCAAGAGAACCGCTCAAAGAAAAGAGCGTGGAGGAAGAAGAGAACCAAGCGGGGCCTTCTCAAAAGACAATCCCGCAAAAAGAGGCCGAAGAGTTCCTAAGGATAATCCAAAAGAGCGAGTATAAAATCATTGACCAGCTAGGTCAAACTCCCTCCAAGATCTCCATGTTATCCTTACTACTAAGCTCGGAAGCACACCGAGAAGCACTACTGCGGATCCTCAGTGAGGCACATGTCACCAAGGACATTCCGGTGGACCAATTCGACGGGATAGTCGGAAATATTACCTCAAGTAGGTACTTGGGTTTCAATGGCGATGAGCTACCCGACGATGGGCACATTCATAACCGCGCCTTACATATCTCCGTGAAATGCATGGACCACATCCTCTCAAGAGTGCTAGTGGACACGGGGTCGTCATTGAATGTCATGCCCAAGACTACCCTCCTCAAATTATCATGTGAAGGGACCGTAATGAAGCCCAGCGCCTTGGTCGTGAAAGCTTTCGATGGGTCAAGAAGAGCCGTTATAGGGGAGATCGACTTACCGGTCCAAATCGGACCTAAGGTTTTCACCATAACCTTCCAAGTCATGGATATTAATCCAACATACAGTTGTCTTCTCGGACGACCATGGATCCATGCGGCCGGAGCCATTACCTCTACCCTGCACCAGAAGCTGAAGTTCATCATTGATAACCAAATGATTGTAGTTTCCGGGCAAGAGGACATGATGGTAAGCCATCTCTCATCTTTCCGTTACATAGAAACGGATGAAGAAGCTGTGGACGTCCCATTCCAGTCTTTGGAAGTGGCGAATGTCGTGACATTGAGCTCGAAGCCCAAGGAAGAGGCTAGGACAGCCATGTCATCATGGAGGGCGATAAGAGAGGCCCTAGAAGAAAGCCGACCCTCCGGATGGGGCAAGATAGTGGACATACCGGAGAAGAAAAATCGCTTCGGGTTGGGGTATCATCCATCAGCCGAAACTTTCTCAAAGCCTCCAAAGCAAGGGATCCTCCCCATTTCGGAAACATTCATCAGTGCGGGGTTTATCCATGAAGAGCAAGTGGCTCTACTCGAAGACGTAGACGAAGACGTGCCTGATTTGGTGTACCGTTGCGCTTCGGATGAAGCTTTGAACAATTGGAGGGCTATCGCAATTCCCGAGATCATTACTAGGATCAAGTAATGAACCATGTTTGTTTGTTTTTTACTTTTAAAAAAAAAATCATTTAGCTCTGCCCAAGGCAAATGATTAGTCGTGTGGGGCCCCCATGTTTTAAAAGTTATTTACAATCATGAATAAAAACACTCTTTTATGTTCATTTGAGTCTTTTTCTTTTTGCATTTGTTTTAAAAAAAAATTTTCTACAAAAAGCCTAAAAAAAAATCATACTCATGCAGATCTACAAATCCACCCTCCAAAAACAACACTGCCTTAAACCCTTATGACTTCGATTGTCCCGATTAATCAAACGGAAGATGATGAAGAAGGACGATTATGAACCGCCTGAAGAATTGTCTAGACTTGCAAATCAAGGGGATAGGGTAATACAACCTCACCAAGAATCAGTTGAAAAGGTCAACTTGGGGACCGAAGAGGATAAGAAAGAGGTCAAGATAGGAGCCTCCCTGCACGAGGATGTGAAAGGAAAGTTGATTAAGCTTCTGCAAGAGTACGTGGACGTATTCGCTTGGTCGTATCAAGACATGCCAGGTTTAGACCCTAACATCGTTGTACACAAGCTGCCACTCAAGCCGGAATGCCCGCCAGTGAAGCAGAAATTGAGAAGAACTCGACCCGATATGGCTCTCAAGATCAGAGAGGAGGTCAAAAAGCAATTCGATGCCGGCTTCTTAGCTGTAACCAAGTATCCAACATGGGTTGCCAACATTGTGCCAGTTCCGAAGAAAGATGGCAAGGTGAGAATGTGTGTGGATTATCGGGACTTGAATAGAGCAAGCCCAAAGGATGATTTCCCGCTACCGCACATCGACATATTAGTGGACAACACAGCCCAATTCTCAGTCTTTTCCTTTATGGATGGCTTCTCGGGATATAACCAAATCAAGATGGCTCCAGAGGACATGGAGAAAACTACGTTCATCACTCCATGGGGGACATTCTGCTATAAGGTAATGCCTTTCGGATTAACAAATGCCGGGGCAACATACCAAAGAGCAATGGTGACTCTTTTCCACGACATGATCCATAAGGAAATTGAGGTCTACGTCGACGATATGATTGCCAAATCCCAAACGGAGGAGGATCATCTAGTCCATCTACAAAAGCTTTTCGAACGCCTAAGAAAATTCAAGCTGCGCTTAAATCCTAACAAGTGCACATTTGGCGTTAGATCCGGAAAGTTATTGGGCTTCATCGTCAGCCAGAGAGGCATTGAAGTGGATCCTGATAAGGTAAAGGCCATCCAAGAAATGCCAGCGCCAAATACCGAGAAAGAAGTCCGGGGTTTCTTAGGAAGATTGAACTACATCGCTAGGTTCATCTCACACATGACAGCTACCTGCGAACCAATCTTCAAACTACTAAGGAAAAACCAAGCCGTTCATTGGAATGAGGATTGCCAAGAAGCGTTTGACAAAATCAAACAATACCTGCAAGAACCACCAATTTTAATACCTCCGGTTCCGGGTAAACCCCTCATCTTATACCTAACCGTACTTGAAGGATCAATGGGTTGTGTGTTAGGACAACAAGATGAAACGGGAAGAAAAGAGCACGCAATCTACTACCTAAGCAAGAAGTTTACTGACTGTGAAACAAGGTATACTTCACTTGAAAAGACTTGCTGCGCTTTAGCATGGGCTGCTCGACGTCTAAGGCAATACATGTTGACCCATACAACTTGGTTGATATCGAAGATGGATCCCATCAAGTACATCTTCGAAAAGCCTGCCCTCACAGGGAAGATAGCCCGTTGGCAAATGTTGCTGTCTGAGTACGACATCCAATATGTTGCTCAAAAAGCCATCAAAGGGAGTGTTTTATCCGAGCACCTTGCTCACCAACCATTGGAGGATTATCAACCCATACAATTCGACTTCCCGGACGAAGATGTCATAGCTTTGAATGACGAAGAAGTCACAAGCGATGATGAAGGGCCAGAACCAGGAGCTCAATGGAAGCTCGCTTTCGACGGCGCCTCAAATGCCATGGGACACGGTATCGGAGCAGTTTTAATCTCCCCAAGAAATGGATACCAACCCTTCACAGCAAGGTTATGCTTTGACTGCACCAATAACATGGCAGAATATGAAGCATGTATCCTAGGCCTCGAAGCAGCAATTGATCTAAGGATCAAAAACCTTGAAGTATACGGTGACTCAGCCTTAGTCATCTATCAAGTCAAAGGAGAATGGGAAACAAAACATCCCAATTTAATTCCCTACCGAGCCCGGGTTGTAGAATTGATCAAGCATTTTGATGAAATCAACTTCCACCACATACCTCGAGAAGAAAATCAGGTAGCAGATGCTTTGGCTACATTATCATCAATGTACCAAGTAAATTCTTACAACGAGGCACCAATCATAAAGATGGATCGTAAAGACAAACCGGTTGTATGTGCAGCAGTCGAAGAAGGACTTGACAACAAACCTTGGTTCTACGACATCAAGCGATACCTCGAAGAGCAAGAGTATCCAGAAAATGTCTCGCACACCGACAAGAGGACCCTCAGAAGATTGGCATCTCAATTCTTCCTCAGTGGAAATACCCTCTACAAAAGAAATTATGACATGGTCCTGCTCAGATGTGTGGATAAACATGAAGCGGACATGCTCATCAAGGAAATCCACGAGGGATCTTTTGGAACCCATGCTAATGGGCATGCGATGGCAAAGAAAATCTTAAGGGCGGGCTATTATTGGTTAACCATGGAAGCTGATTGTTTCCACTACGCCAAGACTTGTCACAAGTGCCAGATTTACGCCGACAAGGTGCATGTACCACCAACTCCACTGAACGTCATGACTTCACCTTGGCCTTTCTCTATGTGGGGCATAGACATGATTGGAATGATCGAGCCCAAAGCGTCAAATGGACATCGCTTCATCCTTGTTGCCATCGACTACTTCACCAAATGGGTAGAAGCAGCTTCGTATGCGAACGTAACCAAACAAGTGGTAGCCCGATTCATCAAGAAGGAAATCATTTGCCGTTATGGTACTCCCCACAAAATCATCACCGATAATGGGGCAAACCTAAACAACAAGACAATGAAGGAGTTGTGCAAAGATTTCAAGATTGAGCACCATAATTCCTCCCCTTACCGACCAAAGATGAACGGTGCGGTAGAAGCAGCCAATAAGAACATAAAGAAGATCATCCAAAAGATGGTGACAACATATAAGGATTGGCATGAGATGCTTCCCTTTGCGCTACATGGCTACAGAACAGCCATTCGCACTTCAACTGGGGCAACCCCCTTCTCCTTAGTATACGGTATGGAAGCTGTTCTCCCCGTAGAGGTGGAAATTCCTTCGTTAAGGGTCTTGATGGAAACCAAGCTAGAAGAAGCTGAATGGGTCCAAACAAGGTTCGACCAACTGAATCTCATAGAGGAGAAGCGTCTGACGGCAATATGTCACGGACAACTCTATCAAAGGAGGCTCAAGAGAGCATTCGACAAGAAGGTCCGTCCTCGAGAGTTCAAAGAAGGAGACCTAGTGCTCAAGAAGATATTACCTATCCACAAAGATCCCCGAGGGAAGTGGACTCCCAGCTATGATGGGCCGTACGTGGTAAAGAAAGCTTTCTCAGGCGGAGCCCTGATCATCACCACTATGGACGGAGAGGAGTTCCCACTCTCAATAAACTCCGATGCAGTCAAGAAGTATTATGCCTAAAGAAAAAGAAAAAAAGAAAAAAAAAGAAGAAAAAAAGCTCGCTAAATCGAAAACCTGAAAGGGCGGTTTAGGCAATAGAGAGCGTCCTGCTAGATTGAAAACCTGAAAAGGCGGTCTAGGCAAAAATTAAGGACATCAAAAAAGGAAATACACCCCGGTGGATTGAAAACTCGAAAGAGCGGTCCAGGCAAAAGTTAGGGGTTAACAAAAAAGAAAGGCAATGACTGCAGCATCCAAGCTCCGGACAAGATTCAAGAGGAGAAGAATCGGTCTCGTCAGCATCTTCCAACAAACAAAAATCTCGAAGTCATAAGGAAATAGCATGTGTTGTGCCAAAACCAACATTTTCTTTTTGCTTTATCTTGTCTTTCTCTATCTCACTTCTCACTTTGTGTATTTTTACCCATTCAAGAGGTCAAATCTGCATTGAATAAATTCCTTTTTTGTTATTTTATGTTCTCAGTAGCGCATAAGATTTTGTTTTATTCATGATGAAAATGCTTTAAAACATGGGAAATAAACAAAAGAATTTTCTTCCAAAAAAAAAGGAAACAACAAACAAACATTGCTTTATTTTGAATCTTCGTGAATTCTGAAAGAATTGCGGTAATTCCTACCAAAATATTGCACCAAAGGACTTATGCTACTTAGCAAAGGCAAGTGTGTAGCTCGCGGCACGCAGAGCGCAAAAAAAAACCCCCGAGGGTTAGGAGGAGCAAAATTCCCCAGTAAGCACCCTAAACATCCAAACACCAACCAAGGCTGGATATCGATCATGCTTCCAAAATGATCCTTATATCCCCATAAGCCAAACCTCATTGATATTCCCCAGGGAGTCTCAACCCCAAACAAAAGTCCAATCATTATTGGCAAACCCACACAAATCTTCGGGCCTAGGCTCGAACTACACCGGTTTTGATCCCATTTGGGTATGTAGGCAAAGGACCTCGTCCTTCCAAACCGACCGACCAACCAAAAACAAACAAAACACAAAAAGAGAGCCCAACTATCATTGGCACAACCACAAACAAGACCGACTTTGCTCGGCACCCAACCAGCATCATTTCATTTTTCATTCATGCATGCATATTCAAATCATTCATACACATGCACTTCATTTCATAAAACATGCATCCTCAACAAGGATTCTTCAGTGAGTATCACATATTCACCAACATCCATCAAACATTCAACCAGGGGCACCTATTTAGGGTAAGACCGCAGCTCGTTAGGAATCGACATCTAGAAGCAGTACCTAGATAAGATCACCTACCTCAACGTTCTACCTCTAGTGACAGTGCCTAGAGTAAACCTCCATCTTAGGTATCGACCTCTAGTGACATCCTAGAGTAGATCACCTCCATCTTAGGTATCGACCTCTAGTGACATCCTAGAGTAGATCACCTCCATCTTAGGTATCGACCTCTAGTGACATCCTAGAATAGATCACCTCCATCTTAGGTATCGACCTCTAGTGACATCCTAGAGTAGATCACCTCCATCTTAGGTATCGACCTCTAGTGACATCCTAGAGTAGATCACCTCCATCTTAGGTATCGACCTCTAGTGACATCCTAGAGTAGATCACCTCCATCTTAGGTATCGACCTCTAGTGACATCCTAGAGTAGATCACCTCTATCAATGTTCCAACCTCTAGTGACAGTGCCTAGAGTAAATCACCATCCTCAGGAATCGACTTCTAGTGACAGTACCTAGATAAGATTACCTTCATCCCCCAGTGGATCTACCTCTAGTGTTAGCGGCTGGATACGATCAAACTTTTCCAACCATTGCATTTGCATTTCGCGAAGGACAAAATTCGGGTCCTTCTTTTTACTTAATTGATCTTCGCAAAGAGTTCATGAGATGCCCTCGGCACTCACGCACTCTATGCGAAGACACAATTAAGTAGGGGCAGCTGTAGTACCCTAATTTTGTCCTAAGCATTTTAAAACAAAAAAATCAAAAAAATCAAAGAGGGGAAAAAGTCAAAAGTCAACAAAAGTCAACAGAAAAGTCAACATTTCAAAAATGATGACTTCGCACTGCGAAGTCTGCGATTTTTCTGCAGATTTTTGGTTTCTTTGATTTAATTCCAGAATTTGTTGCATATCATTTCCATATTTATTTTAAGTAGCATTCATGGCTAATTGGGCCAAGCAAAACCAGAATTGAAGGACTTGCCATTAATGCCAAGGTTGGAAGCTTTTTCTTCCAACCTAGCATGTGACAAGCAAGTGGGCTTGCCCTTGGGCAGCTCTAGTCCCTCCCATGTGACCTGCTAACCACCACAAGGTTGCCAGCCACCTGCTTGAGGACTTTCCTCCTGCTTGCTCCCCCCAAAACCAGTCAAACCAGCTGGATTTTTCACTTGAAAAGCCATGAGTGCCTACTCTGTTTTTGCAGCAGCTTTTCACCCCTCACACCAGCCATAAGTAGCCTTTTTCATCCCTCAATCTCTGCACATTACAGTGCACGTTTTCATTGATCAACCATTGAGATTGCAAGGATTGATCCCCAAGCATTAGCCAATTGCAATTCAGCTTTGTTCTTCATCATTACCTTCTAGAATTGGTTGAATTTGTGGCTGAAATCAGGCTGAGTCTTGCCCCTTGGTGCAAGGCAAGGTTGCCTCTATCCATTAGCATTTAATGCAAAAGGATCCAGCTTGATCTTAGCCACAAATCAGCTGAATTTTAGGATTTTGCAATGATGAAAAAGATTTGGTTTTGGCCTATAAATAGAAGGCAATGCCCAAGGATTCAAACACAATTAACAACAGCATTTCAAGAGCAGAAACTCTACTCATTTTTAGCCTACAAAACCTCCACAAACAACCAGAAAAAATCAATCCACACAAAGCTTTCCAAAGTTCCAAAACCATCACCAATATCAAAAACCTCTTGTGAAAGCCTTCAACCAAATCAAATCAAGTGCAGCTGGAGCTTTGCTAAGGAGTTCTGTAAGTTTCTAAGGCTTTATCTTGCATTTACAATTGTGTTTGCATAGCTATTTTGGTTCAAAACCATTTGATTCTAAAAAACCCCTTTTGAATTTCAAAGAAATCCCAAGGTTTTCAAAACATCAAAACTGGTTTGTCCAGCCTTTTTCACCCCAAAAACTCAAAGTTTTTCACCCACCTATAAGGTCCTGAGTGTGTTCAGAAGTTGTTTCTGAACAAAAGTTCAGAAACAGCTTCTGAACCCAAAATTTCGCATGCTTCGCAGTGCGAAGTCATGGTCGCAGTGCGACCATGACAGAACTCAGAATCTGAGTTTTTGTGTCAAAATGACCAATTTTTGAGGTTCTAGCCCCAGAGCTCAGAACCTAAGAGTTTTTAAGCCCATGTTCTTCAAACCATAACAAGGATTTTGCATAATTTTGACAAAATCACAAGTTCGTATGACCATTTTGTGGATAACTTGCAAAACAAGTTATGTTCTCAAACTTTCAAAACCACATGAACAAACAAGCTATGTTCATCATTTCAATCAAAACTTGAACAATAGATATTGTTCATGATTTTCAAAACTCAAACATGAACATACGCCGAATACGTTCGCACTTTTCGCAAAATGAGACGAACTTGTGCGTTTTCTAGCAAATTTGTTAAACCTTCCCATTTTGGGTTTTCAAACCAAATGTTTTGACATACCTTGGGATTTCTAAAGGATTCAACCCAAAAACATGAATGAAAAAGGGATGGTGTGACGTATGTCTCTCCATCGCCCCGATTGTACGAATGCGTGACGTATGTCTCGTCGCTCGGACAATCGTCATTCCTTTTTTCAATATGCACAACCCTAACCAAACCAAAGCTTGGCCCCTTGTGGTCAATCCAAACCTTTTGGTCCCCCGTGGCCATTAGACTCACCCCCCCGACTCGTTTGAGTCCACTCGGTCAATGATTGACTTGTATGAGTCCATTGTACCTCTCTTGGTCCCATAGCGGCCAATTCCAACCCTTTACCCTAACGGACGTACCTTTTAACAATTCTAATGCGATTCACGAACAAACGCTTAATAAGTCTCCAAGCGCGAGCATACAAGCTACGTTTTAATCGCAAGAATTCGGTTAAAACATCGTCCAATTAAAATCAACCAACACATGTACGTTTTTCTACCAAAGAACTACGTACGCTTTGAATTCTCCGACTACCGGGAGATACGTAGGAGCAAGATCGACATCTTGTCAAGCGCAATAATAAAAACTTTTTTTCCCTTCTTTTCTTTCGTTTGTTTTTATCTCTTTCTCCCCCCCTTCATTATATTTTTAACGTAAATGAACATGCGCGCAAAGTATTTAAAAAAACAATTCAAGCTTTAACCAAATAGAAGGTTCCCGTTGAGTACAACGGACGTGAGGGGTGCTAATACCTTCCCCTTGCGTAATCGACTCCCGAACCCGACAATGGTTGCGATGACCAAATCCTTATCCTCATCGTCAAAGGGTTTTATTATCGTTTCCCTTTAAACAAAAAAAAAACTTAAGGGTTTATCAACGTTCCCTTTACACAAAAACTTTGGTGGCGGCTTCACAAAGGCCCTCCGAGCGTTTGCGAACGACCTCGGAGGATTTGCGCGTCTTTTTCCCGAGGAAAAAAACGAGGTGCGCACAGAGCCAACTTGTACTCATTCAGTTGTATATATTATTATTATTGAAAATTTTAATGTATCCGGTATCAGACTAATACACATGCTAAATATTCTAGATAATTTAGTATGGGTGTTACACAAATGTTCATTGTAATATGTATGAATCTTCTTCTCTTCACTCATGTTGGAAGTTTAAAGCCAACATATTGTCAAATTAAGACGTATTAAAAGCATAATGACAAATATACAAATGGTGGAGAAGTTTGTTTATTGTGAAAAGATTAATAATGAACGACTTAATATTTTGTGGTTCGAGACTTGAATAGAGTATTGAAAGATAAGAAAAAAATTTTATGTAACTTATTACTCTTAAAGATAAAAGACAAAAGCAAATGACTTCAATTAAGTCGAGTCTTCAATATTACAAAAGGAATATCAATTGTTTATTACCATATTTTGTGTATAAATATCTTTTCACCAATTTTGCACAAAGATAATATTTTTTGAAGACCCTAAACATACGATATGTTATGTTAATTTTGTGGTTCTAAATAATGAATGACTTGAATAGAGTAATGAAAGATAAGATATTTTGTGGTTCTAAATGTTGTTTTTGATTTGGAATATGTGGCTCATGTCTCAGACTTTGGAACAGCTAAGTTTCTTAATCCTGATTCTTCCAACTGGACCTGTTTTGTAGGAACCTTTGGATATATATGCTGCTCCAAGTTAATTTCCTTTCTTTGTATTAATTAATGATTTTACAGTTTATTATTTGTATTAATTGTCTACATTTCATGTTTGTTTTTGAAGCCCTATTTTTCACATTGATAACTCTTAGTGTTTGTTACAGAACTTGCATACACAATGGAATGGAAGTAAATGAGAAGTGTGATGTGTATAGTTTTGGAGTATTAAGCCTGGAAATACTTCTTGGAAAACATCCTGGAGACATTGTATCTACGTTGTTGCAATCAAGTACTGTAGGCCAAACAATTGATGCTATGTTATCGCCACTCACATCCTAATCAATCCTACCACTACTCCTGCTCTCACGGCAATTTCCAATATTGTCACTTACTGATACAAATTAAGACGTACTATTATAACAGACAAATATCTATATTTTTGGTTATAGTTCAAACTTACCTCTCACATATCAATCCTACCCGTACTCCTGCTCACACGGCATTCACCATTGGAATATGTAAGGATCTTCTTCACTCATGTTGGATGTTTAAAGCCGCATATGGTCTTAGTACATACAAAATAAGACCTACTGTTATATCAAATTTTTTTTAGGAGTTAAGTAGCTCAACGGGTTTGAACTAAAGAATAATTCGTTGTGCAGGTCTTAGGTTCAAACTCGAATGAGGAAATATATATTAATTTAACAATTAATTAATAACATTTTCTTTCAATAAAAAAATTAATTAATAACATTTGTCATTAAAAAATATCAACTTTCTTCTATAGTTTATTATCATCTAAATTATACTTACAATATATATATATATATATATATATATATATATATATATATATATATTCTAGAGTTAATAATATAATACTATAAGAAGTTCAATTATTGCAAGAAAATAATCATAGTAAAAAATAAACTTTTTGACATGAATAAAGAGACAGATAGGGTTCCAATTTTTTATCCTCTGAGAGTTTCTTCTCCTAAGGAGATGGAGTCCTCCGCATGAGACGCTAGTTTGTCTATGGTTCAAGTTTTATAAGTGAAACAATTTGTAAAGCTGAATTCTACGGTGAAGATCTCTTTGTTCATGAATTTTTTTTGCATGCGAATCAGGATGATATTCCATTAGGTTGATTTTGGTCCCTGGATGGTGGACATAATAGGAAGAAGCAATTGAGTGGTGCATCTCAACCGAGACTTCAGTAGCTGAATTCTCGGGGAGATGGACATTGCGGGAAACCGGATCTGGTTGGATGGATTAAGTCCGTCGGAGGCGGCAACAGAGGCGGAAACGGAGGAATCAAAATCGACAGTGGAAGATGTGAGGAAGTTGTTGAGAGCGACACTACTGGAAGCGGTGAAATCAAAGATTCGGAAGATTATGCAGAACTGTGTAACGTATTTGGAGTTTGTAAAACCCATTTGCAGTGAGTGGGCGAAGAAGATGAAAGAAAGATGGGTTGTTTCATTCTTTTTTTTTAAAAAAAATCTGAATTGGGATATGAGTTGTTTCTTTGTTGGCTTCATCATCATCGTCACTCTCCTTGTGTGGATTTGGTCTGTTCACATAATATTTTGATGAGTTAGCGAGGCACTTGACCAATCAGCACTGGCAAGTCAGCAAATTAGTGACATGACTGTCATCAATTGGGTTGAGGGACCAAATGTCAAGTAATTAATATTTGCAGGTCAGATTTGAAAGGATTAGCAAATTCATGGACCAAAATTCAAATGACCTTATTTACAGAGATTAAATGTATAAATAAGCCTAAATATAATGATAAAGGGGCCAAAATATTTGATTTTAAAAGAAGGATTATTTTCACGAATTTGATAATTAGTAGGACCAAAATTAAACCGAAATTTAAATTCACTTAAAAATAACTAAATAAAAAATAGAACATTGTATGATTAGATATTAAATATTATATTCAACAAAAAAATTGGCAAAATCACTCCACATGTCATTTATCTTATTTATTTGTAACAGTTTTATATTTTTTATCCCGTTTAAATACTTTATCTTATTTATTTGTAACATTTGAGTGTCCTTTATCTTTTTTTTTGTCTCGTTCAATTCCTTTATCTATTGAAACATGTACAAGTTAGTCTTTTCTTCATTTTTTTTATTTAAAAAAAGCGTTGAGGTGGTTTGTCACATATGATTATTATTATTAATAGTTTTTTATTGTAAATAATTTTAAAATGAACCTCGCAGTCCAGCTCAATGAACTCTACCCCTCCTTCGAGGAGAGCTGGAGATTCTACTCTGCTCTCACGGCAATTGCCATTTTCCATTGGAATATGTATGAATCTTCTTCACTCATGTTGGAAGTTTAAAGCCAACATATTGTCATTTAGTGTATACAAATTAAGACATATTGAGAGTGTAGTACCCTAATTTTGTCCTAAGCCTTTTCAAAAAATCAAAAAAAATCATCAAAATCAAAAAAAAGAGAGAAAAGTCAAAAAGTCAACAAAAAGTCAACATTGCTGAAATGAGGACTTCGCAGTGCGAAGTCCCCTTCGCAGTGCGAAGTCTCCCAGAAATGAGGACTTCGCAAAGCGAAGTTTACTTCGCTTTGCGAAGTCTGCGAATTTTCTGCAGATTTTCAGATTTTTGATTTTTCTGTTTTCCTTTTCTTTTATTGCATTCCAGTCATTGTCTATAATTATTATCATGTATTATTATCATGGATAATGATGGATTTAACCAAGTGGAAGAATAGAAACATGTGACAATTGGAAAAGCAAAAAGGGAAAGGAAGAGGAAGCAAAGTTGATCAAGTAACCCAACCACTTGCTGACTTTGGGCAGTCCTTATCCCTCCCACTTGACCTGTAACTGACCCTGCTACTTGCCAGCAACCACCTTGCCATAGGCTTTATCAAAACCACTCAAGGATTAAGGCAAAGTGGCTGCCCCTGTTTTGCAAACAGCTTTGCTTTCATCATTTCCATCATTATTCTGTCAGAATTCAGCTGCTTTGGGAGCTGAATTCGTCCAAGGTCTTGACCCTTGCAGCAAGGCAAGGTCACCTCTTATCCTTAACATTAAATGCAAAGCAAATCAGTCATGATTATAGCCCAAAAACAGCCCTGCTGCAGATTTTGTCATCATGACTTTTGATCTCATTTTGGCCTATAAAAGCAAGGCATTACTGCTGAATCAAAGAGAGTTGGAGAGAGGGTTCAGGAAGGGATTGAGAGAGTGAAAACACAGAGGTTTGAGAGCAGAAAACCAGTGCAAATTCGAGTGAATTGCTGCACATTTTCCTCACAAAAACAGAGTTTGGTTTTGGGTAGGTTTAAAGGAAATCTCCAATCCTTTCTTACACAAATCATCCTAAAACCAACACAAAGCAACCAAGCCAGCAAAACAGCTTCTAAACCTCACACAAGGAGGGAGAAACAAAGGCAAATTATCATTGATTAAGGGCTGTTCATCAAACTTGTCCAACCTTGCAAAACCATAAGCATTCAAGCCTCTTCCATTTCCTTGCAAACACAAGCCTTGGGCTAGGAGCAGGTAAGTCATTCTAACTTATTTACACTCCATTTGCATACTGTTTTCAGTTGTGTTTGATCTTAACTTGGTTCAAACCCAGTTTTGCATTTTTGAGTTTTTACTCATTTTGATTTAAAACCTTTTTGAAATAAAAGAAATCCCAAGGTTTGCAAAACATTTAAGCTAAGTTGTTGCACTCTTGCTATTTTCAAAGCTTTTCACTCCTCCTAAGTTTCTGAGGCTAGTTCAGAAGTTGCTTCTGAACAGAAGTTCAGAAGCAGCTTCTGAACTCAAATTTTCGCATACTTCGCAGTGCGAAGGTCTGGTCGCAGTGCGACCATGATAGAATTTAGAACATGAATTCAAAAGCCAATTTTTGAGGTTCTAAACCAAAGCTCAGAACCTAGGAGGTTTGAAATTCATTTTATTCAAACCATAACAAGGATTTTGCATGATATTGACAAATTCACAAGTTCGTGCAACGCTTTTTGGAATAACTTGCAAAACAAGTTATGTCCACAAACTTTCAAAACAAACTTGAGCAATAAGCTAAGTTCACCATTTTCAAAACCAAACTTGAACAAAAACCTTGTTCATGATTTTCAATCAAACGTGAACTTAAGCCGAACTTGTTCACTTTTAAAACCGTTTTCAAAATTAAGCCGAACTTGTGCATTATTCACAAACTTGTGCTTTTCCATAAACTAGAACAACCTTTGTTCATAGGTTGCAACAACCAAGTGTTTTGTTCACTTTGGGATTTCTTGAGTTTCATACAAAAACTTGAATGAAAAAGGGATGGTGTGACGTATGTCTCTCCATCGCCCCGATTGTACGAATGCGTGACGTATGTCTCGTCGTTCGGACAATCGTCATTCCATTTTCAATAAATACAACCATAAACCAAACCAAATCTTGGCCCCTTGTGGTCAATCCAAGCCTTTTGGTCCCCCGTTGGCCATTAGACTCAACCCCTCGACTCGTTTGAGTCCACTCGGTCAATGTTCGACTCGTCCGAGTCCATTGTACCCGTTCTTGATCTCAGTGGATCAATCGAACAATCGCCCGACTCGTTTGAGTCCACTCGGTCAATGATTGACTTGTATGAGTCCATTGCACCTCCCTTGGTCCCATAGCGACCAATTCAACCCTCTACTCTAACGGACGTAACTTTTAACAATTCTAATGCGATTCACGAACAAACGCTTAATAAGTCTCCAAGAGCGAGCATACAAGCTACGTTTTAATCGCAAGAATTCGGTTTAAAACATCGTCCAATTAAAATCAACCAACACATGTACGTTTTTCAAACCAAAGAACTACGTACGCTTTGAATTCTCCGACTACCGGGAGATACGTAGGAGCAGGATTGACATCTTGTCAAGCGCAATAATAAAATTTTTTTTTCTCTTTCGTTTGTTTTTATCTCTTTTTCCCCCTTTTATTATATTTTTAACATAAATGAACATGCACGCAAAGTATAAAAAAACAATTCAAGCTTTAACCAAATAGAAGGTTCCCGTTGAGTACAACGGACGTGAGGGGTGCTAATACCTTCCCCTCGCGTAACCGACTCCCGAACCCGACAATGGTTGCGATGACCTAATCCTTATCCTCATCGTCAAAAGGGTTTTATTATCGTTTCCCTTTACAACAAAAAAAAACTTAAGGGTTTATCAACGTTCCCTTTACACAAAAACTTTGGTGGCGGCTTCACAAAGGCACCTCCGAGCGTTCGAGGACGACCTCGGAGGATTTGCGCGTTTTTTTCCCAAGGAAAAAAACGAGGTGCGCACAGCTGGCGACTTCACTGGGGAATCTGTTCCCACTAGTGAGTCAAGCCTAACCTATTTGGTTTAAAGCCAATTGTTTTATTTCCTTTGTGTGCCATGTTTATTTACTTTATTCATACATGTTGTATTTATGCTTTATGTTTATATTTGCTTTATCTGCTTTATATTCATGTCATATATATATCAAATGTGGGGGTTACTTGAGTGATGTTACTCCACATTGTTCGGGTTAATGCCGGACGTGTGAGGCTCTCTACCCGAGCTTGAGAAAAAAACTAAGTTAGAAGGAGGTTGTGTGCGGAAGCCCGCGTTGACGTATGTCCGTGAGGTGGGATGTCCAACCCCGCTTAGATGAGATTTTCACGTGGAATTAATTGAAGTCATGTCGACGTATGTCCATAGACAACCCTAATTCCATGTGAGGTCTATGACTCTAAGGACCTCTTCTTAGGAGATTTCACCATTTAGAGCCTACACGTGAGGATGGGGGGAAGTTCTGAACGTTCATATAACAAACCCCTGCATGTCATAACATTTGCATTCATAAAACTTTTTGCATAAACAAAAAAAAGAGGGGCATATTTTTGCATACTCATTGCATTCATACATTTACATGCATTTTCATGCATTTCAAAGAAAAAACCCTCACATCATTCCCTCGCCAAAAAGTACCCGACCCGGTGTACAGTAGCGTTTCGGATGAGATCCGAGCAACCGGAAGGCCATCGAAATTCTGAAAATCATTTCTTTGTCCAAGTAATTTATCTTGTTTTTCAAAAAATAAAAACAGTCATTTTGCTCTTCCCAAGGCAAATGATTAATTTTATGGGACCCCCATATTTCAAATCATTTCCGTCATTAATAAAGTTGCAGTTTATGTTCAAAAGAGTTCGTTTTTCTTTCGTTCTCAAATAAATTTTCATAAACCCTACAAAAAAATCATCATAAATACACCACCAAAAAATAACACCGCTACGATCCCTTTTGACTTCAATCTTCAAATTAACCAAAAGGAAGATGATAATAAGGACGATTTTGAACCTCCTGAAGGATTGTCCCGACTTGGGGATCAAGAGGATAGGGTAATACAACCTCACCAAGAGAGCCCTCAAAAGAATGGCACTACAGTTTTCCCTCTGTCGGGGCACACTCTATAAGGAAAATCAAGGTCTCACTCAGATATGTGGATAAATATGAAGCAGTCACGCTCACCAAAGAAATCCATGAGGAGTCCTTCCAAACCCATGCCAAGACATGTCACAAGTGACAAAATTATGCCAACAAGGGGCACATACCACAAACACATCTGAATGTCATGACATCACCCTAACCTTTCTCTATGTGGGGCATAAACATGTTCGGAATGATTGAGCCAAAGGCTTCAAAAGGGCACCAGTTCATACTAGTTGCCATCAACTGTTTCACCAAATGGGTCGAAGCAGCTTCTTATGCAAACATGACCAAACAAGTGGTCTCCCAACTCATCAAAAAAAAAAAAAAAACCATTTGCCGTTACGGCACTCCCCACAATTTCCCACAAAAAGCCAAGTCGTCATTGGCATTCCTCACATTCCCAAACAGGAAAAGCCCAATTTTCATTGGCATCCCCAAACACAAAAAGCCCAGTCGTCACTGGCATTCCTCACATCTCCAACAAAAGACCAATTTTTATTGACACACACAATTGCCAAACAAAAAGCCCAATTTCCATTGGCCCTCACAAACCCCATTTCCAACAAAAGCCCGACCTTGCTCGGAAGCCAAAAAACAAAAGCCCGACCTCGCTCGGCATCCCATCAAAGAAGCCCGACCTTGCTCGGCATCCACACACCCAAAGTCCAATTTTCATTGGCATTCACAAACACAAACAAGGTTCGACCAACTGAACCTCATAAAAGAAAAACACCTCACAACATTGGGGCATGGACAGCTCGACAAGAAAGTTCATTCTCGAGAATTTAGAGAAGGAGACTTAATGCTTGGAAAAGAGGTATTACCCATCCACAAGGATCCCCCTATCAATAAGCTCCGGCGCAGTCAAAAAATATATATGCCAAAAAGAAAACGAGCTCGCTAAATCGAAAACCCGAAAGGGCGGTTTAGGCAATAGAGAGCGTCCTGGTAGATCGAAAACCTGAAAAGGCGGTCTAGGCAAAAATTAAGGACATCAAAAAAGGAAATATACTCCAGTGGACTGAAAACTCGAAAGAGCGGTCCAGGTAAAAGTTAGGGGTTTCAAAAAAAAAAAAAAAAAAAAAAAAGGCAAAAGACTGCGGCACGTGAGGTCCGGACAGAATTCAAGAGGGAAAGAATCAACCTCATTATCATCTTTCAAAAACAAATTATTTCGAAGTCATAGGGAAAGTAGCACGTGAAACCCAAGCAAATTTCCATTTGTCTTTTTGTTTCTTCTTTTCTCCCTATCTCAGTAATCACCTCTTATAGGGATTACATTTTCACGAATAGTTACCCACACAAGGGACTAAGTTTCGTTGAATCAAAATCATCTTTAAATCTTTTCATTGTTATGCGTCCTTACTTGCTCATAAAATGTGTTTTTATTCATGATAAATAATGCATTGAAATATGGGAATAACATAAAAAAAAAAAACAAAAAAATGTGTGTTTTTTTACTTGGACGTTAAATGTCGAAAGAATTTCGTTGGTCCCCGGTATTGCATCAGAGGACTCAAAACTTGAAGCTTTGCATCAGTCATTTTAAGACTCATGCTCTTCAGCAGAAACAAGTGCGTAGCTCACGACGCGTAAAACGCAAAGATCCCGGGTGTCGGAGGAAATAAATTTCCCAAATAAAGCTCACCCCCCATACATCTTTTTCATCCACTAAGGCCGGATATCGATCATGTTTCCAAATTGATCCTTATATCCCCAGTGATGTAACAACCGAAGCCCAATATTCATTGGCAACCCAAAGCCCAATAATCATGGGCAAAACAAAAAGTCCAATAATCATTGGCGAACCAAAGTCCAATATTCATTGGCAAACCAAAGAACTACGTAAGCTTTGAATTCTCCATCCCACCAGGAGATACGTAGGAGCAAGATCATCATCTTGTCAAGCACAACAAACCAAAGCCCAATATAAATTGGCCCACAATAAAGCCAAACCTCATTGATATTCCCCAGGGAGTCTCAACCCCAAACAAAAGTCCAATCATTATTGGCAAGAACACAAATTTTCGGGCTTAGGCTCGAACTACACCGGTTTTGATCCCATTTGGGTATGTAGGCAAAGGACCCTGTCCTTCCAAACCGACCAACCAAAAAAACAAAAAAAAAGAAAGCCCAATTATCATGAACACACCCACAAACAAAGACCGACTCTGCTCGGCACCCAACTAACATTATTCATGCATGCATATTTTAAAACCATTCATACACATGCATTTCATTTCATAAAACCTGCAACAAGGATCCTCCAGTGAGTATCACATATTCACCAGCATCCATTAACATTCAACCAGGGGCACCTATTTAGGGTAAGACCGCAGCTCGTTAGGAATCGATATTCAGAAGCAGTTCCTGAATAAGATCACCTAGCTTAGGTATCAACCTCTAGAAGCAATTCCTAGAATAGATCACCTACCTCATTGTTCGACCTCTAGAAGCAATTCCTAGAGTAGATCACCTCCCCCAGTGTATCGACCTTCAGTGTTAGCGGCTGAATAAGATCACAGCTCGTTAGGAATCGATATTCAGAAGCAGTACCTGAATAAGATCACCTAGCTTAGGTATCGACCTCTAGAAGCAATTCCTAGAGTAGATCACCTCCATCAATGTTCCACCTCTAGTGACAGTGCCTAGAGTAAACCACCACCCTTAGGTATCGACCTCTAGTGACAGTGCCTAGAGTAGATCACCTCCATCAATGTTCCACCTCTAGTGACAGTGCCTAGAGTAAATCACCATCCTTAGGTATCGACCTCTAGTGACAGTGCCTAGAGTAGATCACCTCCATCAATGTTCCACCTCTAGTGACAGTGCCTAGAGTAAATCACCATCCTTAGGTATCGACCTCTAGAAGCAGTACCTAGAGTAGATCACCTCCATCTCAGGAATCGACCTCTAGAAGCAGTGCCTAGATAAGATTACCTTCATCCCCCAGTGGATCTACCTCCAGTGTTAGCGGCTGGATACGATCAACCTTTACCAACCATTGCATTTGCATTTCGCGAAGGACAAAATTCGGGTCCTTCTTTTTACTTAATTGATCTTCGCAAAGAGTTCATGAGATGCCCTCGGCACTCACGCACTCTATGCGAAGACACAATTAAGTAGGGGCAGCTGTAGTACCCTAATTTTGTCCTAAGCCTTTTCAAAAAATCAAAAAAAATCATCAAAATCAAAAAAAAGAGAGAAAAGTCAAAAAGTCAACAAAAAGTCAACATTGCTGAAATGAGGACTTCGCAGTGCGAAGTCCCCTTCGCAGTGCGAAGTCTCCCAGAAATGAGGACTTCGCAAAGCGAAGTTTACTTCGCTTTGCGAAGTCTGCGAATTTTCTGCAGATTTTCAGATTTTTGATTTTTCTGTTTTCCTTTTCTTTTATTGCATTCCAGTCATTGTCTATAATTATTATCATGTATTATTATCATGGATAATGATGGATTTAACCAAGTGGAAGAATAGAAACATGTGACAATTGGAAAAGCAAAAAGGGAAAGGAAGAGGAAGCAAAGTTGATCAAGTAACCCAACCACTTGCTGACTTTGGGCAGTCCTTATCCCTCCCACTTGACCTGTAACTGACCCTGCTACTTGCCAGCAACCACCTTGCCATAGGCTTTATCAAAACCACTCAAGGATTAAGGCAAAGTGGCTGCCCCTGTTTTGCAAACAGCTTTGCTTTCATCATTTCCATCATTATTCTGTCAGAATTCAGCTGCTTTGGGAGCTGAATTCGTCCAAGGTCTTGACCCTTGCAGCAAGGCAAGGTCACCTCTTATCCTTAACATTAAATGCAAAGCAAATCAGTCATGATTATAGCCCAAAAACAGCCCTGCTGCAGATTTTGTCATCATGACTTTTGATCTCATTTTGGCCTATAAAAGCAAGGCATTACTGCTGAATCAAAGAGAGTTGGAGAGAGGGTTCAGGAAGGGATTGAGAGAGTGAAAACACAGAGGTTTGAGAGCAGAAAACCAGTGCAAATTCGAGTGAATTGCTGCACATTTTCCTCACAAAAACAGAGTTTGGTTTTGGGTAGGTTTAAAGGAAATCTCCAATCCTTTCTTACACAAATCATCCTAAAACCAACACAAAGCAACCAAGCCAGCAAAACAGCTTCTAAACCTCACACAAGGAGGGAGAAACAAAGGCAAATTATCATTGATTAAGGGCTGTTCATCAAACTTGTCCAACCTTGCAAAACCATAAGCATTCAAGCCTCTTCCATTTCCTTGCAAACACAAGCCTTGGGCTAGGAGCAGGTAAGTCATTCTAACTTATTTACACTCCATTTGCATACTGTTTTCAGTTGTGTTTGATCTTAACTTGGTTCAAACCCAGTTTTGCATTTTTGAGTTTTTACTCATTTTGATTTAAAACCTTTTTGAAATAAAAGAAATCCCAAGGTTTGCAAAACATTTAAGCTAAGTTGTTGCACTCTTGCTATTTTCAAAGCTTTTCACTCCTCCTAAGTTTCTGAGGCTAGTTCAGAAGTTGCTTCTGAACAGAAGTTCAGAAGCAGCTTCTGAACTCAAATTTTCGCATACTTCGCAGTGCGAAGGTCTGGTCGCAGTGCGACCATGATAGAATTTAGAACATGAATTCAAAAGCCAATTTTTGAGGTTCTAAACCAAAGCTCAGAACCTAGGAGGTTTGAAATTCATTTTATTCAAACCATAACAAGGATTTTGCATGATATTGACAAATTCACAAGTTCGTGCAACGCTTTTTGGAATAACTTGCAAAACAAGTTATGTCCACAAACTTTCAAAACAAACTTGAGCAATAAGCTAAGTTCACCATTTTCAAAACCAAACTTGAACAAAAACCTTGTTCATGATTTTCAATCAAACGTGAACTTAAGCCGAACTTGTTCACTTTTAAAACCGTTTTCAAAATTAAGCCGAACTTGTGCATTATTCACAAACTTGTGCTTTTCCATAAACTAGAACAACCTTTGTTCATAGGTTGCAACAACCAAGTGTTTTGTTCACTTTGGGATTTCTTGAGTTTCATACAAAAACTTGAATGAAAAAGGGATGGTGTGACGTATGTCTCTCCATCGCCCCGATTGTACGAATGCGTGACGTATGTCTCGTCGTTCGGACAATCGTCATTCCATTTTCAATAAATACAACCATAAACCAAACCAAATCTTGGCCCCTTGTGGTCAATCCAAGCCTTTTGGTCCCCCGTTGGCCATTAGACTCAACCCCTCGACTCGTTTGAGTCCACTCGGTCAATGTTCGACTCGTCCGAGTCCATTGTACCCGTTCTTGATCTCAGTGGATCAATCGAACAATCGCCCGACTCGTTTGAGTCCACTCGGTCAATGATTGACTTGTATGAGTCCATTGCACCTCCCTTGGTCCCATAGCGACCAATTCAACCCTCTACTCTAACGGACGTAACTTTTAACAATTCTAATGCGATTCACGAACAAACGCTTAATAAGTCTCCAAGAGCGAGCATACAAGCTACGTTTTAATCGCAAGAATTCGGTTTAAAACATCGTCCAATTAAAATCAACCAACACATGTACGTTTTTCAAACCAAAGAACTACGTACGCTTTGAATTCTCCGACTACCGGGAGATACGTAGGAGCAGGATTGACATCTTGTCAAGCGCAATAATAAAATTTTTTTTTCTCTTTCGTTTGTTTTTATCTCTTTTTCCCCCTTTTATTATATTTTTAACATAAATGAACATGCACGCAAAGTATAAAAAAACAATTCAAGCTTTAACCAAATAGAAGGTTCCCGTTGAGTACAACGGACGTGAGGGGTGCTAATACCTTCCCCTCGCGTAACCGACTCCCGAACCCGACAATGGTTGCGATGACCTAATCCTTATCCTCATCGTCAAAAGGGTTTTATTATCGTTTCCCTTTACAACAAAAAAAAACTTAAGGGTTTATCAACGTTCCCTTTACACAAAAACTTTGGTGGCGGCTTCACAAAGGCACCTCCGAGCGTTCGAGGACGACCTCGGAGGATTTGCGCGTTTTTTTCCCAAGGAAAAAAACGAGGTGCGCACAGAGAGCATAATGACAAATATACAAATGGTGGATAAATTGGTTTATTGTGAAAAGATTAATAATGAACGACTTAATATTTTGTGGTTCTAGACTTGAATAGAGTAATATAATATAAGAAGATTTTTTTATGTGGCTTAGTTTAAACTCCGTGTTAATCCAACCTAGTGTCTCTCATCCAAACCACCAAGTAACTTATGACTCTTAAATATAAAAGACAAAAGTGAATGACTTCAATTAAGTCGAGTCTTCACTATTACAAAAGGAATATCAATTGTTTATTACTGTTATAAAATAAACTAAAAGCACAAGATCAAAGATGAAGAAGATGAAAGTCTTTGTGATTATTCTCTACACAAGTGTATACTTTACATTGACATATAAGTCATATTTATAGGACACAAATGTGGTAAGTTACAAGTACATGAAGAGTCATAAGACTAAGTGTCAATACCAATGACTATAGCCATTCACTCATAGGAGTTAAGGAACATAGAAAGCCTTAGGGAATATGGACATTCATACCATAATAATATTATTCATAACTCTCCCCCTTGGATGTCCATGAAGGATATGCCCCATTAAAACCTTACTAAGAAAAACCCTAATGGGAAAAAATCTTAGTGAAGGAAAAAAAGTACAATAGCCAATATATCTGCCTCGTTAAAAACGAAAACCCAGTGGGACAAAACCATGGTGAAGGGAAAAAGAGCGCAAGATATATTTATATCTCCCCCTCATCCAAACAATCATCTCTGAGACGATGAAGGCCAATCTTTTACATCAGTTGTTCAAAAATTATGCTTGAGAGTGACTTTGTGAAAAGGTCTGCAATATTATCACATGAATAAATTTGTTGACTGCTTATATCATATCCTTTCAAATTGACAATGCATATGGTATTATATGCATAAAAGATTGTTGCTCGTTCTTCTGGAAGACAAACCACAAGTTTCTTTTATTTGTTCAATCATAAATTAACCTCAATCAAGCACATTAATATTGAGGATCCGACAAATAATCTGCATATCTAAAATAATAAAAATAATAATATATGATAACATGAATAATCATCAAGGTACATTATTGTCCTTTAATTGAGCTACATTATGGTACTTCAGGACCAATTAGTTCTTCATAATTTAGTCAAATTTTCAAACGATCTTTGTCTACATCTAATGACTTTTTAACCATTTGAGTTGAGTATTTGAAGAGTAACACTTTTGTTAATCAATAAGCTTATAAAACAAGGTGCTAAAATGTTTATATATGGACAAATATATAAAACAAAGAAGCTTATAAAACAAGGTGATAAAAAAATGTTTTTCATAAAAGAATTCATAAGTTATTTACAAATATTTTTTTTTTGAAGAAGTTATTTACAAATATTATACCAAATAAACTAGCAAATAATATTAAGTGATCTGAGAGAGGCATGTACTTAAAAAAGGGGATGTCACAAACATTTATTTATATTCTAATTTATATATAAAGAGAAAAAAATGTACATTAATTTCACACATGGACTGTGCACATTTTCTGTGCATGATGCACACTTCTTCAATCAACTATAGGACAGTACTTTGTACCTTTCCGCAATCAATGAATAATAGCTGTATGATTTATATAAAAAGTGCATTAGTGTTTGACATTTGATTAGAGTATTCTTCTAAAGAGAATCTTGTTTCTCAGTTTTCACTCTGTTACTAAATACAATTAACATGTGTGTCTATATATTAAATTATGTACATTTATGTGTTGTGCAGTTGAGACACGTTATGATCAATTTAGGTGAAAAATTAACTGATGAAGAGGTGGATCAGATGATTAAAGAAGCAGATTTGGACGGTGATGGACAAGTTAACTATGAAGAGTTTGTTAAGATGATGATGACTATTGGATGAAATAAACTCTCAAACATTTAACATATATCATTTCATTTGTTATTCAAATTTGTTAATTTGGCTCCTATTATTCTCATTCCCCTTTTCAAGAAATAATAAAAATGTTTCTTTTATTTGTTTGTGGTATTTTATTTTACTTGTAATTGTAATTACCAACACATTAGGAGTGACATCTCACCCACATCATTTGATTTGTTCAACTCCAACGATTTTTTTAGAGGACCAAAGATTATTCTCTAAATTCAAGTTTAATATCATTTAATGTAGTTCAAACTAGTTACAAATTATTACTTAATAATAACATGTGATTAATACAATAGACATCTTAAGTGAGTGGTTATTTCATGTGTCTCCAATATATTTTTTGATTGAGATTAAATATTGTTAAGAATGCTAAATAATTCTCACGTATATGATATAAGAAAACTAAATTAATTATTACTTCTTGAGCATTAGTTAACATTTTCCTATTTTATAATCTAAAAATATATTATTGCACTATTTAATGGTACAAGCACATATATACATTCCACCAAAGAAAAAGTACACATATACATTTATGAAAATCAATTTTGAATGGGAACACTTTTGGCTCATCTTCTTAGACTTTGACTAAAAATCCATGGTTAGATTTGACCACATGATTTATCATCAGAAATTATATGGTATTTGAGTTTGTCATTTTCTTGACTTGTAGCAATAGTAGACTTGAAAGACTTGATTTATTTATTCTTTCCATCCTTAAGAAGTAAGATATAAACAAAGGGTCCCCTACATTTTTAGTTGTTACATAATTAAAATTTAGGGTTAAATAAGTAAATGGTCCCCCTAAATATATCAATATTTGATTTTAGTCCCCCTAAAATATTCCTTAGGCTTTTGGTCCCTCCAAAATTTTTCATCCATGAATTAGTCATTGTTCTCAATGTAGAGCAAGGACTAATTTCATGGATGAAAATTTTTGAAGGGACCAAAAGCCTAAGGAATATTTTAGGAGGACTAAAATCAAATGTGGATATATTTATGGGGACTATTTACTTATTTAACCCTAAAATTTATGTTAAGAATAATTTTCCAAAGTTCATAAAAATAACAAAGTTGAACTATATAGAGCTTGCAATTAGCTGTCTTCTTGACAAGCATGACACATGCACATTGTTAATATGTTCTTATGTGACTTTAACAGCAGAGGCCAGTTAATTCTGACTCTGTTTCTCTGTAAGCTTTGATTTTAAAACTATAAAATAATGGGGACCATGAAGTTTTTTTTTTTGTTGAATGAATGAGGAAGCCATGAAGTCAAGTCTTCAATATTACAAAAGGAATATCAATTGTTTATTACCATATTTTGTGTATAAATATCTTTTCACCAATTTTGCACAAAGATAATATTTTTTGAAGACCCCAAACATACGATATGTTATGTTAATTTTGTGGTTCTAAATAATCAATGACTTGAATAGAGTAATGAAAGATAAGATATTTTGTGGTTCTAAATGTTGTTTTTGATTTGGAATATGTGGCTCATGTCTCAGACTTTGGAACAGCTAAGTTTCATAATCCTGATTCAAGTTAATTTCCTTTCTTTATATTAATTAATGATTTTACATTTTATCATTTGTATTAATTGTCTACATTTCATGTTTGTTTTTGAAGCCCTATTTTCACATTGATAACTCTTAGTGTTTGTTACAGAACTTGCATACACAATGGAAGTAAATGAGAAGTGTTATGTGTATAGTTTTGGAGTATTAAGCCTGAAAATACTTCTTGGAAAACATCCTGGAGACATTGTATCTACGTTGTTGCAATCAAGTACTGTAGGCCAAACAATTGATGCTATGTTATCGCCACTCACATCCTAATCAATCCTACCACTACCCCTGCTCTCACGGCAATTTCCAATATTGTCACTTACTGATACAAATTAAGACGTACTATTATAACAGACAAATATCAATCCTACCCGTACTCCTGCTCACACGGCACTTACCATTGTAATTATGTAAGGATCTTCTTCACTCATGTTGGATGTTTAAAGCCATCGTATTGTCAGTTAGTGCATACAAATTAAGACGTATTAAGAGCATAATGACAAATATACAAATGGTGGAGAAATTGATTTATTGAGAAAAATTATAAGATTAATAATGAACGACTTTTAATATTTTGTGGTTCTAAATAATGAATGACTTGAATAGAGTAATGAAAGATAAGAAGATATTTTTATGTAACTTATTATTACTCTTAAAGATAAAAGACAAGCGAATGACTTTAATTAAGTCGACTCTACTATTACAAAAGGAATATTAATTATTTATTACAATATTATGTGTATAAATATCACCAACGTCTCCCATTATAATGCATGCAATATCATAATAAGTCTCTTGTTCAATTATAATACATCAGTGATTGACTATACTTTCATTTCATTGTGTTAAAGTTTCCAAAATGCTTTAGAAGATGTCGTGTCTTATTTTGTTCTTCTTTGTGTTTGTAATGGCCACATCACCTTATGCTGCAACAAAAAATAAAGGCAGCGAGGCAGATGCTCTGTTGAAGTGGAAAGCAAGCCTTGACAACCATAGCAGGGCATTGCTCTCTTCATGGATTGGTAATAATCCTTGTAGTAGTTGGGAAGGAATCACATGTGATGCTGACTCAAAATCCATCAACAAGGTAAATCTCACCAATATTGGACTAAAAGGTATGCTTCAAACTCTCAATCTCTCGTCACTTCCAAAATTGAGCAGTTTAATTTTAAGTAGCAACTCCTTCTACGGTCTTGTTCCACACAATATTGGGGTGATGTCCAATCTAGAAACTCTTGATTTGTCACTAAATGAACTCTCTGGTAGCATTCCCAATACCATTGGTAATTTGTCCAAACTGTCCTATCTTGATCTCAGCTTTAATTATCTAACTGGGTCTATCTCTATTTCTATAGGAAAGTTGGCCAAAATAACAAATCTCAAGTTACATTCCAATCAACTTTTTGGCCACATTCCTCATGAAATTGGGAATTTGGTCAACCTCCAGAGACTATATCTTGGAAATAACAGTCTTTCTGGCTTCATTCCTCGAGAAATTGGATTTCTAAAACATCTCCATGAACTCGATTTTTCTGATAACCATCTCTCAGGCCCAATCCCTTCTACAATTGGAAATTTAAGCAATTTACAGTTATTTTACCTTTATCGCAATGATCTCAGTGGTAGCCTTCCTAATGAATTTGGAAAACTTCATTCTCTGCAAACAATCCAATTGTCTATTAACAGCCTCTATGGGTCAATCCCACCATCCATAGGTAACTTGGTCAAATTGGATTCTATTTTCCTTGATGGTAATAACCTCTCAGGGCTTATTCCACCTTCCATAGGTAACTTGATCAATTTGGATACTATTGACCTTTCAAAAAATCAACTCTCTGGACCAATTCCTTCCACCATCGGAAATTTAACAAAATTGAGTCTATTAAGTCTTTTCTTAAATAATCTCATTGGACAAATTCCACCTTCCATAGGTAACTTGATCAATTTGGATACTATTTACCTTTCAACAAATCAACTCTCTGGACCAATTCCTTCCACCATCGGAAATTTAACAAAATTGAGTCAATTAACTCTTATCTCAAATAATCTCACCGGACAAATTCCAACAGAAATGAATAGGCTTACCGATTTGGAAACTCTCCATTTGTATGATAATAATTTTGTTGGTCATTTACCTCACAATATTTGTGTCGGTGGAAAGTTGGAAAAATTCACTGCCGCTCTTAACCAGTTCACAGGCCTAGTTCCAGAGAGTTTGAAGAATTGCTCAAGCCTTAAGAGAGTCAGGCTTGAACAAAACCAATTGACTGGAGATATAACAGATAGTTTTGGTGTGTATCCAAACTTAGACTACATGGACTTGAGTGATAATAAATTTTATGGTCGTATTTCTCCAAATTGGGGAAAGTGCAAGAATCTCACAAGTCTTAAAATCTCCCACAATAATTTGACGGGAAGCATACCACCAGAACTAGGCAGAGCAACAAATTTACAGGAACTTAACTTGTCTTCTAACCATCTCACGGGGAAAATTCCAAAGGAGTTAGAAAGTTTATCTTTGTTGATCAAACTATCCATAAGTAACAATCATCTTTCTGGAGAAGTTCCTGTACAAATTGCATCATTGCATGAACTAACTGCATTGGAGCTTGCAGCAAATAATTTCAATGGCTTCATCCCTGAAAAACTTGGTATGTTGTCTAGGTTATTGCAATTAAATTTGAGCCAAAATAAGTTTGAGGGGAACATTCCTGTTGAGTTTGGCCAATTGAATGTTATTGAAAACCTTGATCTTAGTGGGAATTTTATGAATGGAACCATACCAGCAATGCTTGGCCAGTTAAATCGTTTAGAAACATTGAATCTCTCACATAACAATCTCTCTGGTACCATTCCCGTAAGCTTTCTTGATATGTTAAGCTTGACAACTGTTGATATATCTTACAACCAGTTGGAGGGTCCAATTCCAAGCATTACAGCTTTCAAAAGAGCTCCAATTGAAGCACTGAGAAATAACAAAGGCTTGTGTGGTAATGTCTCTGGCCTAGAGCCTTGCTCAACATCTGGTGGCAACTTTCATAATCATAAGACTAACAAAATTTTGGTGCTAGTTCTATCCCTCACTCTAGGCCCTCTATTCTTAGCATTAATAGTTTTTGGGATCTACTACCATTTTTGTCGAACTTCAAGCACAAAAGAATACAAGCCTGCACAAGAATGTCAAATTGAAAATCTATTTGCAATATGGAGCTTTGATGGCAAAATGGTGTATGAGAACATAATCGAAGCCACTGAAGATTTTGACAACAAGCATCTCATTGGGGTTGGAGGACATGGAAGTGTTTACAAAGCAGAGTTGCCTACGGGTCAAGTTGTAGCTGTGAAGAAACTTCACTCATTACAAAATGAAGAAATGCCTAACCTGAAAGCTTTCACAAATGAGATCCATGCTTTGACAGAAATTCGACATCGCAACATTGTGAAGTTATACGGGTTTTGTTCACATCAACTACACTCATTTTTGGTTTATGAATTCTTGGAAAAGGGTAGCATGGACAACATTTTGAAGGACAATGAACAAGCTGGTGAATTTGATTGGAATAAGAGGGTGAATATCATTAAAGATATAGCTAAAGCTTTATGCTATCTGCATCATGACTGCTCACCTCCTATTGTTCATCGAGATATATCCAACAAGAATGTTATTTTGGATTTGGAATATGTAGCTCATGTCTCAGACTTTGGAACATCTAAGTTTCTAAATCCCAATTCATCCAATATGACATCTTTTGCAGGCACATTTGGATATGCAGCTCCAGGTCAATTCTCTTTTCTATATTAATTAAGGTTATAATATTTTGTAGTTTATGTTTAGTACTTACATGCAAAATGTAATTATTTCACAATTGTCCAATCTACATTGCATGTTTTGTTTATAGAATCTTATTTTTCACATGATAAATATTTTTAAATTTCTACAGAACTTGCATACACAATGGAAGTAAATGAGAAATGTGATGTTTATAGTTTTGGGGTATTAACCTTGGAAATACTTTTTGGAAAGCACCCTGGAGATATTGTAACTTATCTGTGGCATCAACCTTCGCAAAGTGTTACGGACCTGAGACTTGATACTATGCCATTGATAGATAAGTTAGACCAACGTCTCCCTCATCCTACAAATACCATTGTTCAAGAGGTGGCATCGATGATAAGGATTGCAGTTGCTTGCTTAACTGAAAGCCCGCGTTCTCGCCCTACCATGGAGCAGGTCTGCAGGCAGTTTGTAATGTCATAATTATCTTCAGATACAAATCTTAACCATTAATTATTATTAAGATGAAGGGTTAAAATTCGGAATAACTCTTTAGACTTACTCTTGGAGTCAATATATCTCTCCTATATATATATATATATATATATATATATCCTAAATGTTGTTTTCACCAAATATGCTTTCGATACTACTCCATTGTTTCATATTTGTAAAACTTTTTGTTTCGATTGTAAATCATTTGAACTTGAGTTGCATTATCAAATTTTATGATCAGTCAACATGTGATTATAAATTTATAGATTAAAGTACATTTTCAATATTGTTATAATTTTAAATTTTGTTTTAACTTTTTATGAAACATTTATATGTGTATAAAACTGAACCTATTGATATCATATAACTCTCATATAGTGTGTCTCACTTCCTTTTTCTTTATGTCGCCTCTATATGAAGTGAAAAGGTTTTTTTGTTAGGAACTAAATGAGAAGATCCAATTCCTAATAAATAATGTCAGACAATATTTCTAAAAGTAAATTGATTTTTAATCTTTTATACCGAGAATTACACATTAAGTCGTAAGTACATGATTTATGCACAACGAAGAAAACTTTCAAATAGATACAAACAAAGGATGAACTATCTGAACTTAATCTAACTAAACAAGAAACCAAGAGTTTGTCATCATAGTTAACTAAAATATAATAGTGTTTGTGGGAGAGTGTTTAAGTGAGTGACCATAGCATTCCTCTTAAATCCAAACCACCAGAGAAGATTAACTTTAAGTTAAATAATTGAGATTTAAGTTTTTAACTGATCATTTGAGTGTCAACTTCGCATCACCATAATAATGCAAGTGGTCCAAACCAAATGAAAATAACATAACATACAATGAATAATCTAATCACAACTTGTTTACACACGATAGTTGAAGAACCCACCAAAATGCTTATTTGGCAGACCAAATTCTACCTCATTTTCCAACATATTTTCATGAGTGTAATTAGTAATTCGTTACTAACCATATATATACTATGCAAAAGTAACAGTAAAAAATATAATCAAAGTCCACCAACATTGCTGCATCTAGTTAGAAACTTCATAATTATGATAACTTGTCAATGCCACGGTGATGTTCATCATATACATTTTATGATATATAAGTTTCCCTCAAACAAAATGCATAAAATTAGGATAATCGGACAAAGGCGAAAGTCAACCTCAATACAAAAAGAAAAACACAATTCCCACATAGCATTTTCTGGAAAGAATTGAAGGTTTCGTCAATAAAGATCACACATTTTTTGTTAGCAACACAGAAACCCGAAGCAGAAGCTGAAAAGGAACATCCATTACTACAAGAACAAAAACTTATCCCCTAAACTCTTCAACTTCACCCACTTTTTCTCCTTATCATGAAGCCTCGACACATCATGTCTCGACACACCAACACTCATAGATGTCCACTAGCAACAACAACTCACCCTCCCCAAGAATCTCTCTGTCGATGATGAATTTGTTTTGGATGAACTCGGGGTTCAAATGGAGAGCGAGTAGTTTGTTGAAATTGAGCACGTGAGGAAAAGTTAAGGGAAAGGTGAGTGAATGCGAGGTGAGTAGTTTGTTATATCCTATATATATATATATATATATATATATATATATATATATATATATATATATATATATATATATATATATAGGATATAACAGATTCAGTCACAAATTACTGCTGATCATTCAGACACATCTTTTTGGAAGAATCTAAAATAGCAAATCACTTCCTTTCCACAAGTGACCCACTATTCTACAAGTAATGCTCATGGCATCTAAACAAAAGGGAAAGTATCTTTAAAAAGAGTAAATAAAGAAATAACTAGAATTTTTTTTATTAAGTGAAGATGCACAATTTACATATTTTTCTCTTTTGGTGTATATATTTTTTAATGCTCCACTGTAAACAATAGGTTCACATCATGTAGAATTAATTCATACTCCAAGCATAGTAAGAAATGTTTTACATTGGAAAATGTAAGATAAAAACTAGAAATGGAAAGAACTTCAGCTAAATGATCTGGCAACAAATCTTATCTCTTTGAATATATGAGCCTTTGCGTTACCTAAATTTCCAGTCCCTCAAGTAGATAAGTTAGTCCATGAACAGCACCAGCCACCAAGCATGAGAATTGCAGTATTCTAGTTCCTGATTGCGGTAAACAAGTGCCGTAGACTACTACCCACAAACATATGTCAGTTAAGTCACCAACATAATGCATTCAACAAAATTAGGTATGTACGATAGAATAAATCATTTGCTATCAGCAGATTCTCATGAAACAAGAACACTGGCAAATAATGTTTGTTCATTACAAGAGTTGCAGTGAGATAGATAGACTAATAATAATATCACAGAAGAAAAAACAAAAATAAGGTAGATGGTATCAACAAATGATCCTCATGATGGCAAAAACAAAGCCATTACAATGGACTGGAGCTTTCAAATCAACCCCTTTAAAGCTATGAAGCCCGGATACTCCAAAACGGAGACGTACCCGTATCGGATACGTATCGGATACCGATACTCCACGGATACTCGCGGATACGTACCCACAAAGTATCAGAATTAATTATTTTAATTTTTAAAAAATATTTTATCTGATACTTATAGGATACTTCATAGATACACTATGATACTTATAAGATACTTCACAGGTACGTATCCTAGAAAAGATGAAGGGTAAAACAGTGAGATAGTGTTGTAAAAATTCAGTAGAGATGTATATGATTCAATTTTAGATATGCATCAGTAGAATTGTCTATCGATGAACCACTTAAAATTATATATAATATGGTTTATAAGAAAACTTTACATACATATAATAATGAAGGGTAATCAATGCTTATTTTCTTTAAAAATTTTACACACCTATAAGTTTAAGTATAAAAAATTTGTTAACGTATCTTAGCCGTATCGTATCCTAAATTTAAAAAATTTCGCCACGTACCCGTATCGTATCGTACCCGCACCCGTATTCGTATCTGGGCTTCATAGCTTTAAAGCAAATTTTATCACATATCATGGTTGGTGAAACAAATATAGAGAACTTATGATCTCATAAGTCAACGTTCTAGGAGAATTAAGAAAATAGCTTCAATAGCTAAAGGCTCTGGTACCTTCCTCTTGCTGAAAATGTAAGCATCTGATAAAGTTACTAATTTACCTTATGGAATAGCTATCGATACAGCATAGTAATCTGTACTGTAGGGCATCCTACAAGAGTTCCTTTAACCCGTTCCAGTTTTATCTTGGTTTTCTCTATTTTCATTTTTCAAAAAAGAACTTGCTCTCATTGGTTTGAGAATTTCATCACATGATACTGATTTAAGATTCTCAACGATGCTTTGATGATGCAGAAGTTTTGCATTGACTAAGGATTTGCATTCTTTTGAAATTGTAGGTGCAATTGTGATCACAACTATCAAATCGAGATGGAGATAGTGAATTGAAAGAGTGAATCAGTGAAAAACCTATTTCCAAATCATAAATGGAATCTAACTGAATTGTATGTTGCACAATTAATGAAAATATGACATTAAGCTTAAACATGTGATATACAGTACACACAAAAAAAACATAAGTTGATATATGGTATCCAAACTTCAAAATAATTCACGATTCAAGTCATGAATCAAAATGACAAAAGTGACTGGCTACACAAAGCTCAAGTGTTCAACCCCTAAAAAATCATAATCTATAATGATAAATTGAGATTCATCAGAATAAATTGAGATTCATGTTGCAGTTCAACAATCAGACAGAAAGAATTGAGATCCATGCTGCAATTCATGTCAAATTAGATACACGAAATTTGCATAGGTTAGGTTCATTTTTGTTTCAAACCGAGATACGACTAGAATGTATTGTAAAATATTTATAAACATGGTTGTGATGACAGATAATCTAGTACTAGTGCTGTCAAAATGAATTTTGGCTTGATGTCTTCTCTCATTCTATATTCCTTCATAAATAGTACAGACTCAGTACTCAGTAGCTACAATTAATGAATTAATCACTATTACTAATTATAAATATATTATGATTTGAATTCTAATTCTAATCATATACAATTAGTAACTTCCTAAATTATACAAAATATATAGGAAATTAATGATGACAGATCCCCTTATTGACAAATACAAGTTGTAGAACAAGATAAGAGGTGAGTATATATAACTACTACAGTGTGGGTAACATCTTTGAGTTCAAAAAAAGGGACCATAAGAGAATGCAAATTCTTTTGTTGATGACATTCCACTGTGATAAACTTCTTTTAAAATATAAATATATAATCAAAATCCAACCAAATGTTCTCAATCCAATCATAACGTAGCTGTAAATATGTGATGTGTAGTAAAAGAAGATAATTACCTCTCCCATAGCAAAAATGGTGTATACTAAATCAAATGATCTGATCCATTTTCACCAGTACCCTTTGCAAGAGCAAGATCCATTTTTGAAATGATGGAAGCGACTTGAGTCTCTGAGTATGATCTCATGTTCAACAATCATGGATATATAGGTTATGGCACTATGGCAATCACCACAGATGCGTAAATTCTTAGTGATTCGAATAGGTGCACCTGGGGGTAGTGTTAGGATGGCATAGGCAAGAGCCAACTTCTCACTGTGTTCTAAAAGCTGGTCACACTTTTCTTCGTCATCCACATCATGAAGAGCAAAGTTTGTCTGTGGAACATACCCAATGGCCTTAATGCGCTGAATCAAATCTGCCAGTGTTTCATATATCTTCTGAGATTGTGAGTGAGTTATGTCTCCCACATAAAAGGTTTCCATACCTTTCCTTCCTTGGACCCAGCTCCAACCAGGTCTTTTCTTGATTCCAGTACGTTTCATCAAATATCTAATCCTCGCCACATCTTTCCAGCGTCTGGCATTAGCATATATATTTGAAAGCAATGTATATGTCCCATCATTGTCAGCCTTCAATTCTAATAGTTTTTTCGTCGTGAATTCTGCAAGTTCTACATTTGAGTGTGTCCTACAAGCACTAAGCAAGGCAATCCACACTACTGGTGTTGGTTCCATCGGCATATCATTAATGAGTCTCATAGCTTCACCTAGACGACCAGCTCGACCCAAAAGATCAACCATACATGCATAATGCTCTACTCCAGGATCAACCCCAAAATCCTTGCTCATTCTATAAAACAAATCGATTCCATGATCCACCATTCCCGAATGACTGCAAGCATAAAGCACGACAAGAAAGGTTATGCGATCAGGAGAAGTGTGAAGGTGAGAAAAACACAAGAAGGGGGAGTTGAATTGTGTTGGCTTTTTCTTTTCTTTCTTAAAAACTAAGGTTAGTTCAGAATCAGATATAGATCAGATTCTGAAACTATTTTCAGAGTTTTTTTGCAGCGGATATAAAGTAAATGAGAGAGAGAGACACACAAGCAGTTTATCCTGGTTCCTTCCACAATCCGGAAGTAGTCCAGTCCCCTTGTCACTTACAAGAGATTTTCACTATAATCACAAAGATTACAATTGCTCAAGCACAAAGCAAGAGACTTCCTATGCTCAAACACAAAGTAAGAGACTTCCAATTGCACAAACACTAAGTAAGAGACTTCCTATACTCAAACACAAAGTAAGAGACTTTCTTGCTCAAACACTAAGTAAGAGACTTTGAATCAAATAGATTTTACAAGAGAATAAGTTTGAGTTGAACACTTGATATACTATCAGTGGTGTTCACAAAATACAACACATATTTAAGACTTTATACTTAAGAAATTCTAAGATATGAAGTTTGTAAGAATTTCTAAATTATTTTGATGACTTTCAGTTTTGGCAGTTTTGCGTATCAGAAAACAGAGCACTGCGTTTTCAGTCTATTAAGTCTTATTCTTCTTCTTCAATCCTTCAATCCTTTATAGAGAATTAAAGAGTTGTTGAGAAGAGTCAAATTCATCAAAGAGTCGTTGCAATAGAAGCTATGTCCAGCATTAAATTCCTTCCTGACATTGTGTGCGTAACAGAGGAACAGTGGAATGAAATTTTGAATTGTTTCCTTGAAACAGGGAGAATGTTTTGACCAAGGAGACAATTGTTGCAAAGAGTTGTTCTGACCGTACAGTACTTTACTGTAGACAGTTGCAATTGTTGACTTATGCGTTTCTTTAAAACTCAGACTTCAGAAGCTCGTCATCAGATACTGTTCATCAGAAGCACTTCTTTAGAAGCTGGTCTTCAGACGCACTGTTCATCAGACGCTGTCTACAGAAGTTGGCCTTCAGACGCACTGTTCATCAGACGCTGTCTTCAAAAGCTGCCTTCAGACGCTGCCTTCAGAAGCATCCTTCCGACGCAGCCTTCAGACGCTGCCTTCAGAAGCTCTCCTTCAGACGCTGCCTTCAGAAGCTCTTCTTCAGACGCTGATTTTCTTTAGCCTTGCAACACAAGCTTCTATATTTTCTTTCTTGCTCTTAACTTGTTCTTTCAGAACTACTGTTAGATACCAATCTTTAAGTATATGGTTCTGCACACTAGAATCAAGTATTAGTATATCCAATTTTCTTTTTAACACTTTGTTATCATCAAAACTCAAGAGAGAGTTGTTCATACATTTTGTTCGAGCAATCTCCCCCTTTTTGATGATGACAAACATAAGTATTAATAGAAAATTGTTGTTAATTTAATTAACAAGTTGACTTCAGGGTCTGAGGTTTGTAAGCTCCCCCTGAGTCTTATCCATGTTTATTAAATTCCATTTAAATCAAACAGATGAAAAATCAAAGTGTAAATACATTCAGAATTTAAATAACAAACTGACTTCAGGGTCTGAGGTTTGTAAGCTCCCCCTTAGTCTGATAATTCACAAGGTGAGGTTTGTAAGCTCCCCCTGAGTCTTATCCAAGTTATTTAAATTCAGTTTAATTCACAGAATTTAAAATTCAGTTTATCTCACATAATTTAAATCAGAGGCTAAGAGATGAGAAACTGTTCTCCTAAGTTAATTAACTATCAGAAATTAACTTATGTTCTGAGCTCAGAGCCTTAAATACTTGTTACTTTTACTCCCCCTTTTGTCATCAACAAAAAGAAAATTAAAGAATTTTTAAGATACAAGAGACTTAAAACGTGAAATAAAAAATGTTCAGAGCATTTCTGTTCAGTACCATTGAACTGTTTCAGACACAATTGTCCAAAACATATGGTTCAGTACTACTGAACTCTTTCAGACAGAATTGAGAGTTTTTAAAAGGGTCTGAAAAACTGAACATGTAAGATGAGAAATTGAAAGTGTGATTGTGTTTTGAGTGTTTTTGTTAAAACCTTTTCAGAAACTGAAAACAGAAAAACATTTAACACAACTGTACATTAATGACTTTAGGAGGGGCAAAGTATAACTTTCAAAGCTTAATTCATCACTGCCCAGTAGTTATAACTTATCAGATTCTCACCATGTGTTAGACAACTGTACAGATTCACTCTCATTAGTGGGTCACGTGTAAAGTGTCCACTTACAATGAGTTTAATCAGAAGTCACAAAAAATTCAGATTCTGAAACTCAGACTCTGATGTTTTCAGAAGCTGAACTATCTTCAGACTCTTAAAGTGAGTATTTGTTAAGTCTTAGCTTCTGATGAACTTCAAATTCTCAGTTTCTTATTCAGAGCCAAGCAATTTTTTCAGAGATAAGATGCATGTTCAGATTCTTTTTAATAAAATTAAATTTGTCTTCTGTGAGAGGTTTTGTAAATATATCAGCCCATTGATGATCAGTATCAATGAATTGAATATCCAAAACTCCCTTCTGAACATAATCTCTAATAAAATTATGTTTAATTTCAATAGGCTTGGCTCTTGAATGTAGAATTGGATTTTTAGACAAACAGATTGCAACAGTATTATCACAAAAGATAGGAATGTTGTTTTCATGAATCTGATAGTCTTCTAACTGATGTTTCATCCACAGCAGTTGTGTGCAACAACTTGCAGCTGAGATGTATTCTGCTTCTGCTGTTGACAATGTAATAGTTGATTGTCTTTTGCTGGCCCAGGATATCAGATTCTCACCAAGAAATTGACAATTTCCACTGGTGGATTTTCTTTCAATCCTGTCCCCAGCATAATCAGCATCACAGAATCCAACCAGCTTATAATCTAAGGATTTCTTATACAGAAGTCCAAGATTAGTTGTTCTCTTCATATACCTTAAAATTTTCTTGACAGCAGTCATATTAGATTCTCTAGGATCTGATTGGAATCTTGCACACAAGCATACACTAAACAAAATATCTGGTCTAGAAGCTGTTAAGTATAACAGAGAACCAATCATACCTCTGTAGAGCTTCTGATCTACCTTTGAGCCAGTGTCTTCTTTGCTTAAATTGCAGGTTGGATGCATTGATGTTGTCATCAATTTACAATCTTCAAGCTAGAACTTCTTCAGAAGCTCCTTTGTATATTTAGATTGATGAACATACACTCCATCTTTGCATTGGTTGATTTGAATTCCAAGAAAGAATTTCAATTCAGACTCAGAGTTTTTCAGCTTCAGGAGAATTTTCAGCTTCTGGACTTTCTTCAGACTCAGAATTCTGTTCAGGTTATGAAGTGTCCACTGAGAGCCGTATATATGCAAAACTCTCAACTAGCTCTGATATTTTATCAGGCTTCTTGTCATCAAACCTAATGTGTATTGATTCTTCAACAACATGTGTTTCAGAATTATACACTCTGTATGCTTTAGATCTCTCAGAGTATCCTAAAAAGATATCCTTGTGAGCCTTAACATCAAATTTCTTTAGGTAGACTTTATTGTTTAGAATGTAATATGTACATCCAAATTGATGAAAATAAGAAATGCTTGGTTTTCTTCCTTTGAATAATTCATATGCTGTTTTATTCAGAATTGGTCTTATATAAATCCTGTATTGAATATAACATGCTGTGTTAACAGCTTCTGCCCAGAAGTACTTTGCAATTTTAGATTCATGAATCATGGTTATGGCCATTTCTTGCAAAGATCTATTCTTTCTCTCTACAACTCCATTATGTTGTGGAGTTCTAGGAGAAGAGAACTCATGGAGAATTCCATGTTCTTCACAAAAAGTTTCAAATGGTTCATTTTCAAATTCACCACCATGATCACTTCTAACTTTTAAAATTTTCAAATCATTTTCAGTTTGTACTTGTTTGCAGAATTTGTTGAACACATCATATGTTTCATTTTTGGTTCTTATGAATTTAACCCAAGTCCACCTACTGTAATCATCAACAATTACTAACCCATACTTCTTCCCATTGATTGATGTTGTTCCAACAGGACCAAAAAGATCAATGTGAAGTAGTTCTAAGGGTCTGGAGGTAGAAACAATGTTTTTGGATTTAAAAGAGGTTTTAACAATTTTTCCTATCTGGCATGCTCCACAAAGAGCATCTGAGTGATAGTCAATGTTTGGTAGGCCTCTGACCAGTTGTAACTTGCTAAGCTTAGAGATGAGTCTCCAGTTAGCATGTCCCAACCTTTTGTGCCATACCCATTTCTCATCACTCACTGACAGAAGACAAACTACCTACTGATCAACCAGTTCTGAAAGATTAATTTTATAAACATTGTTCTTCCTCTTTCCTTTGAACACAACAGATTTATCTTTGTTGTTGATTATAGTGCAAGTGTTCTTATTAAACAGGACATCATAACCACTGTCACATAATTGAATTATGCTAAGTAGGTTATGTCTTAGTCCATCTACCAACCAGACATTATCAATGGAAAGGGAAGAATTACCTATCTTACCAGTACCAATGATCTTGCCTTTCTGATTTCCTCCAAAACCCACAGTTCCTCCCTCTTTCATGGTCAGCGTTCGGAACATAGACCTTTCTCCTGTCATGTGACGCGAGCAGCCACTGTCCAGGTACCAAGACTTTTCCTTTTCTTTGGAAGTTAAGCATATCTGCAATAGAAATTATTTCAAATTTAAGTACCCATATCTTTATGGGTCCTCTTGGGTTAGTTCTGAAAGGATAAGGCTTCTTTTGTACCTTTGGTGTGACATTTTGAGGTTTGAAAGGTTTTGTATAAACTGGTTTAGTATTCCTTGAAGCTTTTACAAACACAGTCTTTTGATAATGTGAGTTTGAAGTTTTCAGAGACCGAGACTTGCTTGTCTTAGGTTCTGAACACTTCAGACTTTGAACCTGTTCAGATTTAAAGTCTGTTTTCCTCATAGTCTTAGACTTAGAACCTTTTGGTTTAGACTTTGGCAAAGTTTTAGACTCTGCCTTCATCTTTCCCTTAGGTTCAGAAGTTTTGGATTCTGAGTTGTTCAGAACCTCAGGTTTAGCAGTCTCATTTCCTGATGAATTTTGTTTCTCAGAAATCTCAGAAGCAGGTACAAAACACACCTTAGTGCCTTTCATAATATTTTCAGAACAGGATGGTATATTAGTTTCTTTTGAATGATTAAATGGATCATTTTTGAAACCAATACCTTCTCCTCTGTTTCTGCTAATATTATAAATCATAGAAGCAATATTACTTCTGTTGATTCCAGTTAAGATAAAATCCTGAAATACAATTTCTTGTTCACTTGGAATTTTATCAGGTTTCTAATGAGCCATTTCTCTGAGTTCTCTAACTTCTTCATCAATCTCATTGATGTGATTCTGAAGTTGGAGATTCTCATCAGTTAGCAAGTTATATTTATTTTTCAAAGATTTTAATTGACTTAACTTGCTTTGGAGATGGTTTATAAGATCCTTAACTGTATCAATAAGTTCAGAACGAGTAAGTTCAGAATATACCTCATCTTCTTCTTCAGAGTCTGAACCTGACTCTGTATCAGAAGATACAGTTGCCACTAGAGCTAGGTTTGCTTCTTCTCCATCTTCATTCTCAGACTCAGATTAATTTTCAAGATCATCCCATGTTGCCAGAAGATTTTTCTTGATCTTTTTTCTGAAGTTGCTTGATTTAGAGCTGGTCTTCTTGGATTTCTCCTTTGACTTGTCCTTCTATAGTTCAGGACATTCAGCTATGAAATTACCAGTCTTCTTGCAGTTGTAGCAACCCTTCTGATCTTCCCTCTTGGAACCAGATCCTTTGAAGTTACTGCTTCTGTTAGAGAACTTCTTTTGTCTATTCATTAAGTACTGAAATCTTTTAGAAAGCATTGCAAGTTCCTCAGCATCTGAATCTTGTTCAGAATTTCCCTTAGGAAATTCTTCATCAGATTCTATAGCTTTTAGAGCTTTTGATGACTTTCTTTTGGATTTCAGTGCTATAGACTTAGACTTTCTAACATAATCATCTTCATTGAGTCCCAGTTCATGCACTTTGAGAGAGCTTATAAGATCTTCAATACTTAGAGTATTTAGATCTTTAGCTTCCTCAATAGCAGTCACTTTAGGTCTCCATTTAGATGGCAGACTTCTGAGGATCTTGTTCACATGATCAGCAGTAGTATAGCTTTTCTTCAGAATTTGAAGTCCAAAAACCAGAGTCTGAAATCGTGAGAACATAGTCTCAATATTTTCATCCTCCTTCATTCTGAACAGCTCATACTGCTGAACCATAAGATTTGCTTTTGCTTCTCTAACCTTTTTGTTCCCTTCATAGTTAGAGCAGAGAGAGGTGAAGATGGCTTTTGCTGTTGATTTATCACTTAGCTTGAGATACTCATTGTGGGGTAGAGAGTCCACAATGATACCTCTTACATTGTGATGCTTTCTGTAGGTCTTCCTTTCAGCATCAGAAAGGCCTCTTCTATTAACAATTACTCCTTCTTCATTAACTGGTATAGTTATACCATCTTCAATGATGTCCCATAGACTATCATCTATTCCAATGATATGACTATTCATCTTGCTTTTCCACCATGAAAATTTCTCAGGATCACCAGTAAACATAGGAGGTTTATTGTGTGAGCCAGATTGCTTTTCACCTGTACCATAGTCAAATGATACAGAAGCGTGATTTCTAGGAGAGGATGGAGGGGAACCACTAGAAGTCATGTTTTTCTCAGGATCTTTACTGACTCACTGTTAGGTGATTGAATATCAGAACCGGAGCTCTGATACCAACTGAATGTGAGAAAAACATAAGAAAGGGGTTGAATTGTGTTGGCTTTTTCTTTTCTTTCTCAAAAACTAAGGTTAGTTCAGAATCAGATGTAGATCAGATTCTGAAACTATTTTCAGAGTTGTTTTGCAGCGGATATAAAGTAAATGAGAGAGAGAGAGAGAGAGAGAGAGAGAGAGAGAGAGACAAGCAGTTTATTCTGGTTCCTTCCACAATCCGGAAGTAGTCCAGTCCCCTTGTCACTTACAAGAGATTTTCACTATAATCACAAAGATTACAATTGCTCAAGCACAAAGCAAGAGACTTCCGATGCTCAAACACAAAGTAAGAGACTTCCAATTGCTCAAACACTAAGTAAGAGACTTCCTATGCTCAAACACAAAGTAAGAGACTTTCTTGTTCAAACACTAAGTAAGAGACTTTGAATCAAACAGATTTTACAAGAGAATAAGTTCGAGTTGAACACTTGATATACTATTAGTGGTGTTGTCAAAATACAACACAGATTTAAGACTCTATACTTAAGAAATTCTAAGATAAGAAGTTTGTAAGAATTTCTAAGTTATTTTGATGACTTTCAGTTTTGGCAGTTTTGCGTATCAGAAAACAGAGCACTGCATTTTCAGTCTATTGAGTCCTATTCTTCTTCTTCAATCCTTTAGAGAGAATTAAAGAGCTGTTGAGAAGAGCCAAATTCATCAAAGAATCGTTGCAATAGAAGCTATGTCCAGCAATAAATTCCTTCCTAACATTGTATGCGTAACAGAGGAACAGTGGAATGGAATTTTGAATTGTTTCTTTGAAACAGGGAGAGTGTTTTGGCCAAGGAGACAACTGTTGCAAAGAGCTGTTATGACCGTACAGTACTTTACTGTAGACAGTTGCAATTGTTGATTTCTGCATTTCTTTAAAACTCAGACTTCAGAAGCTGGTCATTAGATACTGTTCATCAGAAGCACTTCTTCAGAAGCTGGTCTTCAGACGCACTATTCATCAGACGCTGTCTTCAGAAGCTGGCCTTCAGATGCATTGTTCATCAGACGCTGTCTTCAGAAGCTGCCTTCAGACGCTGCCTACAGAAGCTGCCTTCAGACGCTGCCTTCAGAAGCTCTTCTTCAGACGCTGATTTTCTTCAGCCTTGCAAGACAAGTTTCTATATTTTCCTTCTTGCTCTTAACTTGTTCTTTCAGAACTACTGTTAGATACTAATCTTTAAGTTTATGGTTCTGCACACTAGAATCAAGTATTAGTATATCCAATTTTCTTTTTAACACTTTGTTATCATCAAAACTCAAGAGAGAGTTGTTCATACATTTTGTTCCAACAAAGTGGAGAGGTCTGAGTGAATTTCAATTTTCAGATTTTGGGTGTGAGGAGAAGTGGAGGGTCACGTGACCACTGACCTCCAACTTCAAATATTTCAATTTTTATTTTTTAAAAATATACAAATTACACACATGGCAAGCATTTAATGAAGACATGTGAGCAAAAGTCAACACATCAGCAAAAAAAAAACACACGAGGGGCTACAAAATCAGAAAGGGGGTAAATGATATGGTACAAAATCGCTCAAAAAAAGGATGGGGTGCAAAATCGCACAATTGGCAAAATATAGGGGGCAAAAGTGCAATTAAGCGTTAATAATATAATACTAAAAGAAGTTCACTTATTGCAAGAAAATAATCATAGTGAAAAATAATCTTTTTGACAGAAATAACGAGACGGATAGGGTCAAAAAAATTATCCTTTGAGAGTTTCTTCGCCTAAGGAGATTAAGTCCTCTACAGGAGATGCTAGTTTGCCAAAGACTCAGATTCCTAAAGTGAAAAAAAAACTAGAAAACCCGTATTCTACGATGAAGATTCTTTTTGGTTCAAGAGAAAATTTCGCATAAGAATAAGGAAGATACTCTATTAGATTGATTTTGGTCCATGGATGCTAGTCAAAGGAATAATAGGTGGAAGCAATAAAGTGGTGCATCTCAACTGAAACTTCAAGAGCAAAAAATCTTGAAGATACAAAAGAAAAAAGTTTGAGGTAAATACAAGTAAATTTATTAATAAAGGAGAGAAAAACACAAGAGGGCGAGGGGGTTGAATTGTGTTGACTTTTTCTCGATTCATTTTCTAAGTGTTAACACTAGTCAGAATCTGATGTGTTCAGAGTAATGGTGAGCTTATAATGAGAATTAACTAGAGGAGTGTAAGAAGATTGCAATTGAAAGTATGGGGTGGTGGTTTAAGGTAATGAATGATGATGAGGGTGATTTGCTTAAGTAGTAATGAGACCAAGATAATTGTTAGATAAAAGGGTATAAGATTAAAATAAACGAATCATAGGGTGTAGTCGTTTACGATAATTGAAAATGGGAAGAATAATAACGTGGTGAGATAAAGATCTTAAGTTAGAATGAAGCTATGATTATGGAGATGGTTGATGTTCTAGGAGATGATAAAACTGAGACGAGTTAATGGTGTTATAAAGTTATTAATGATGAGATGAAGTAACATATTATATTAATGTGGTTAATTGAAATTCTGGCCAGGCAATACTTATGAGATACTAACAGGTTCTGAACCAACAGGTTCTGAACAAAACTTAGCACAATATAAAAGCAAATAATCAGCAGAAAAATAAAGTGCAGGAAAGCTAAAAACACAGAGGTTTTGTAATATCCCGCTTATTAGTATCAGTTATCAGTGTTAGAAGTAATTAATAACCGTGGCAATTTAGTAATTCATGGCAATGGCAATTTGGTGATTATTTCAAAAAGGGGGATTATAAGAAAAAGGAAAGGCAAGATATTTTTTACAAATTTCTTTCTTCTCTTCCACACTCCCAAAACCAGTTACCACTCCCTCCTCCTCTCACTCTCACGCCTCTCACTCTCACCCAAATCCATCAAGCTTTCACCCAAAATCATTGTGAAGTTTGCTAGTAAGTTGATTGGTGAAAAGATAGAACAAATAGAGAAGGAACAAGGAAGAAACAAGGAAAGGAACAAGCTAGGGTTTCTGAAATCAAGCATAACCAGCACCAATTAAGGTTTAGGTGAGCTCATTTTGGGTTTTAGAACCCTCCTAGAGAGAATTTCATGTGTTTTATAACTTAAGTAAATTTATAGAGTTTTACCCTAATTCCTTGCTTGCTAAATCCTTGCTTATATATGTTTCAAATTGTTATTTTATGAAGGAAAATCATTTCTAGCATGTTTAGGAAGCTTGGGTATCCTTGAATGGGCAAAAATGGTGGAAAAATGCATTTTTATACATGACTGTGCTGTCATGGTCGCTACAGCGACCAGGCAGGATTTCTCCCTGCCTACTGGCGCTTGTAGCGACCAGTGGCGCTTGTAGCGACCAGTGGCGCTTGTAGCGACCAGCTGGGCGCTTGTAGCGACCAAGCCAGAACAGCACCACTCAGTTGGGCTGTTCTGGGGGTTCTGGAGCGCGCGGGCATGGCTTTTTGCAAATGTTTTCTCCTAACACATTTTAGAAACATAAACCACCATTTTAGTTCATCCTAAAGGCTTCCTATGGTTGAGAAATCATATGAGCAAAGATTATGCAAGGCTTGGGAATTCATGAATTAAAGTTAAATGCTTATGTAAGCCCTAGGAATGGCTCATGAGAATGATGAGTCAAGAACCTTGATAGGTTAATGAGAATATAGAAGATACTCTTCCCGTATTAAGCATAAGCATGTTACCATATTCTAAGTCTAGAACCTTTTATAGGTTAAGTATTCATGAATTATTAAGATATTAAGCCGTGGCCTTCATCGTTCACGCCAGTGGGACACGAATGGTCATGCAAAGTAAAGACTAAGATTTATATTACTAAATCGTGACTTTCATCGTTCACGCCAGTGGAACTTGAAAGGTTCATGCATATGATTAAGAATATTAATTCGCGTTTTCCGTCGTTCACGCCAGTGGGACACAGGAGGTATACGCGTAAGTTAAGATTATTAAGTTGTGTCTTCTGCTGTTCACGCCAGTGGGACACAGGAGGTTCACGCCAGTGGGACGTGTTATTCCGCAAGGATGACCGCACGACGACAAGAGGAGTCCGGTGTTAGCCTGATATGATATGAATTTTCACCGGTTATCAGGGGAATGTGCTTCAGGGTTACTCCACCCGGGGGCATTCCGTAAAATGAACTCAGATAATATTGTTTGTTCAACGCTAACAGCTAACATAAGACATTTATCAGTTAATTATTTTACTATGTTATCAGGCAGGATCTAATGATCAGTCAGTTAGCAGTTATCAGACGGTGATCCTAGGTCTCTCCTTGATCACCAGTTTAGCAGGATCAGTCAGATAACCCTATATGGGTAAGGTTAAGACTTGGCGATCATAGGTATTCCCAAGTTCGCCGAGGTAGGCACGGCGACCCTAGGTTCCCTGAGGTTGCCAAACAGTAGGTAGGGTAGGAGCTCACTGAGACATTATGTCTCATCCCTTTCCTTCTGGTGCAGGTTCTTCGCAGGTAGCACGACGTAAAGGTAAAGAGAAGGCTATGGATTGATCGTGCTGCTTATGTTTTATTTGGATGTTGTATATTGATGATGTATTATGATGTGTATTATTGAAGATGTTATGTATCAAATTTTCAGATTGTATCAGAACTCTTGTATTGTATAATTAATAAGCAAATTTTCTGTATTGTATTTAATGTATCCAGTACGAAATTTTAATACTCGTAAGAGATCCTAGGCAATCTCTATATGGGTGTTACAATTTGGTATCAGAGCAGGTCGATTCAGACCGTGCCTTGGGTCATTAAAGTACAATCCAAGTTTGTGGACCTCTTGGATCCAGGACATTATTCTAGATGTTATGTTCAGTTAAAACTGATCACTTTGACTTGTATGTGACAGCTAGGATAAGATGTCTGGGAGAAGAAGAGGACCCGGTAGACCTCGTGCTAATCAAGCCAGTGATGAAAGTGGAGGACCCAGTATGAACTCATGGGAACAGATGATACAGCAGCAGCAGGCCTGGCAGCAGCAGTATCAAGAGCAGCAAGCTCATAATGCATTACAGTATCAGCAAATGATGCTGATGATGCAACCGCAATCTCAGCAATAGGCCCAAGCTCAACAGCAATGGATGGAAATGATGCAGCAAGGGCAGGGTTTCCATCCGCAACCACCACCTCCTCCCGTAATTGGTAACCCAGTGTTCCGGGAATATAACAGACATCACCCTCCGGAGTTCAATGGAGAAGGTGAACCTCAAGAAGCAAGAAAGTGGATTAAACAGATGGAGAAGATCTTTAGAATGGCTGAATGTTCAGAAGAGGACAAAGTGGTCTATGCCACAAATCAACTCAGAGGCGCAGCAGAAGACTGGTGGGAATCTGCTCAGCGCAGGATGGAAGCGAATGGTGTAGAGGTGAACTGGGTAAACTTTAAAGAAGTGATGTTGGAGAAGTATTTACCCTTGTCTTACAAGGTAAAGAAGGAGCAAGAGTTCTTGGAGTTGAAGCAAGGTAGTATGTCGGTTGCTGAGTTCACAAAGAAGTTTGAAGAGTTGTCCTATTATTCTACACACAATGAGTATGCTGAGAATGAAGTCTGGAAGATGAATCAGTACAAACGAGGTTTAAGAGGCGAGATCGACACTGCAGTAAGTCTCCAAAGAACTGCAAGTTATGATGAACTAGTGCATGATAGTTTGGTGGTTGAAGCAGGACTTGCTAAGACCTCGAAAGAAAGATCAGCAGCTTTTGAAAGGAAGAAAAGCAGGATGTCAGATAAGTATCATGACAAGCTCAAGCCTAGAGGATCCCCGCAGAGAGGGAAACAGACATACTCTCCACAATCTCATCCTTTGTGGACTAATCCTACTTGCAAGACGTGTGGTAGGATGCATAAAGGAGAGTGCTTGATAGGAGCTGGTATTTGTTATGGATGTAAGCAGCCAGGACATTTTATATCAGAGTGTCCTAATAGACGTGGTAAAGGATCAGCTGAAGGAACGACTACTAGTAAGGGCAGAGTTTACTCCTTTGATGGCGCAAAGGCTTTGGCCAATGAAGATTTGATTGCCGGTATGTGTTATTTGGGTACAAATCCAGTAAAAGTTCTTTTTGATTGCGGCGCTACTTGTTCTTTTATTTCATATAAATGTGTTGAGACGCTGCAATTACCTTTGTCTCCGTTGAATCCTCCAATGTTAGTATCTACCGCTACTGAGGGCGGAATTGAGGCAAAGTATGTTTGTGAAAATTGTCCTATCACTGTCTAGTAAGACTTATTATGTTGATTTAGTATGTCTCCCGATGGAGCAACTGGATGTGATCTTAGGCATGGATTGGCTCTCCGCTAACCATGTGTACATCGGATGTTCCGAGAAGAGTATTTATATGCCGACCAGTGATACGGTGGAAGGTGTGGCTCTGTCTGAATTGATTAACCGCACCCATCAGTTAATTCAATTCATTTGTGCCCAAGATAAGGGATTTTACGTGATGCTCACTGTGGCTTCAGAGTCAGAGTTAAGTCCTAGTGATATTCCTGTTGTAAATGAGTACTTAGATGTTTTTTCCTTCAGAAGTAACTAGTTTACCTCTAGAGCGTGAGGTGGAGTTTTCAATTGATTTGATTCCAGGAGCGGAGCCAGTATCTGTGGCACCGTACAGAATGTCACCAACAGAACTGAAAGAGCTGAAATCTCAACTCGAGGAGTTAATCCAGAAGCATTTTATCAGGCCCAGTGTATCACCTTGGGGTGCTCCCGTTCTGTTAGTTAAAAAGAAAGATGGAAGCATGAGGTTGTGTATAGACTACCGTCAATTGAATAAAGTGACTATCAAGAACAAATATCCTCTACCCAGGATTGATGACCTCCTTGATCAGCTCAAAGGAGCAACGGTATTTTCCAAAATTGATCTTCGGTCAGGTTACCATCAGATCCGCATTAAGTCTTCAGATGTGTCTAAGACGGCGTTTCGAACGCGTTATTGGCACTATGAATTTCTAGTTATACCTTTCGGTGTAACTAATGCTCCAGCGGTATTTATGGACTATATGAACCGAATATTTCAGCCTTACCTAGATCAATTTATGGTGATTTTCATAGATGACATCTTGATCTATTCTAAGGATCCTCAGGAGCATGCTCAGCATTTGAGAATTGTATTGGATGTCCTTAGAGACAAACAGTTGTATGCAAAATTTAGCAAGTGTGAATTCTGGCTATCCGAGATTAAGTTTCTGGGTCACGTTATTTCTCAAGGAGGAGTAGCCGTCGATCCCTCCAAAGTTGAAGCTGTACTCAGTTGGGAAAGACCAAAGAATGTGGCAGAAGTCAGGAGCTTTTTAGGCTTGGCAGGTTATTATCGAAGATTTATTATGAAGTTTTCTCATATTGCTTTACCCCTGTCACGCCTCACCAGGAAGAATGTGCCCTTTATTTGGGATGAAGAATGTGAAGAGAGCTTCAGAGTTTTAAAGAAGAAATTAACTAAAGCACCAGTATTGGCAATACCAGATCCTGATAGAAGGTACACCGTTTTCTGTGATGCATCTTCTAAGGGACTGGGAAGTGTTCTTATGCAAGGGGAAAATGTGATAGCTTATGCATCCAGACAGCTCAAGACTCATGAAGAGAATTACCCCACCCATGACCTTGAGTTAGCAGCTATAGTTTTTGCATTGAAGATATGGAGACATCATTTGTATGGTGCACAGTTTGATTTATTCAGTGACCATAAGAGTTTGAAGTATTTGTTTGATCAACGAGATTTAAATATGAGACAAAGGCGATGGATGGAATACTTGAAAGATTTTGATTTTGATCTGAAATACCATCCAGGAAAAGCAAATGTGGTAGCTGATGCTTTGAGTCGAAAAGCTTTAGTTAAAGCTGAGGTAATGATGCATACATGTGGGGTTATATGAAAAGTTCAGAGATCTTAATCTTCATGTTACCGATTTGGATGGTGGCATCTTGTTAAACAAGTTAGAGATTTCATGTGACCTACGGTCTAGAATTGCACAAGCGCAAACCATGGATATGGATCTCCAAAGAAAAGTTGGCCAACCGGATTTTTCTTTTGCACATGATGGAACGCTACTGTTTGAAGGAAGAATTTATGTTCCGAACGATGAGGAGTTGAAAAGGTTGATTTTAGAAGAGGCGCATAAGAGCAGTTTCAGCATTCATCCAGGTACCACCAAGATGTATCAAGATTTGAAAAGAGATTATTGGTGGCCTAGCATGAAAAGAGATATTGCGGAATTTGTGTCGCGATGCATTGTATGTCAGCAGGTGAAGATTAAACATCAAAGGCCTGCAGGAATGTTAGTACCTTTGGAAATTCCACAATGGAAATGGGAAGAGATAACGATGGATTTTGTGAGTGGATTACCTCGAACACAGCGAGGACATGACTCCATATGGGTAATAGTGGACCGGTTAACCAAGTCAGCTCATTTCTTGCCGGTTAAAACTACTTACCGAGCCTCTCAGTATGCCGAGTTGTTTATTTCGGAGATTGTGAAACTCCATGGTGTGCCAGTTAGTATTGTGTCTGATAGAGATCCCATCTTCACATCCCACTTTTGGAAAGCTTTTCAGAAAGCTTTAGGAACGAGATTAAAGATGAGCACGTCCCATCATCCTCAAACAGACGGACAATCAGAAAGGACTATTCAGACGTTAGAGGATATGTTACGTGCATGTATCCTAGAAGATGGAGGAAGTTGGAACGACCACCTACCATTGATTGAATTTTCTTACAACAATAGTTACCATTCTAGTATCGGAATGGCACCTTATGAAGCCCTGTATGGTAGGAAATGTAGAACCCCACTTTGCTGGGCTGAGGTTGGAGATAAGAGCATTTTGGGACCAGAGATCGTTCAGGAAACGACCCTAAAGATTAAGTCCATTCAAGATAAGATGAGAACAGCACAGAGTCGCCAGAAAAGTTATGCTGATAGGAGGCGAAGACCCTTAGAGTTTGATGAAGGAGATCATGTATTTCTTAAGGTTACACCTAAGTTAGGCCTAAGAGGAGCATTCAGGACCAAGAAACTTTGTCCAAGGTATGTTGGACCATTTCAGATACTTCGACGTGTCGGTCCGGCAGCTTATCAGTTAGTGCTGCCACCAGCCATGTCAAGATTACATGATGTCTTCCACGTCTCACAACTAAGGAAATTTATTCCCGATCCTTTTCAACCAGTGGAGCTGGACAGTATTGACTTAAGGTCGAATTTAACTTTTCAGCCTGAGCCAGATCAGATAGTTGATCGTGATGTTAGGTCCTTGAGAAACAAAGAGATCCCAATTGTTAAGGTTATATGGAAAGGTTCTCCCGACGGCGAAGCAACGTGGGAGCTAGAATCGGAGATGCAAGAGAATTATCCGCATCTATTTTCAGGTAAATTCTAAATTTCGAGGACGAAATTTCTTTAAGGGGGGTAGATTGTAATATCCCGCTTATTAGTATCAGTTATCAGTGTTATAAGTAATTAATAACCGTGGCAATTTAGTAATTCATGGCAATGGCAATTTGGTGATTATTTCAAAAAGGGGGATTATAAGAAAAAGGAAAGGCAAGATATTTTTTACAAATTTTTTTCTTCTCTTCCACACTCCCAAAACCAGTTACCACTCCCTCCTCCTCTCACTCTCATGCCTCTCACTCTCACCCAAATCCATCAAGCTTTCACCCAAAATCATTGTGAAGTTTGCTAGCAAGTTGATTGGTGAAAAGATAGAACAAATAGAGAAGGAACAAGGAAGAAACAAGGTAAGGAACAAGCTAGGGTTTCTGAAATCAAGCATAACCAGCACCATTTAAGGTTTAGGTGAGCTCATTTTGGGTTTTAGAACCCTCCTAGAGAGAATTTCATGTGTTTTATAACTTAAGTAAATTTATAGAGTTTTACCCTAATTCCTTGCTTGCTAAATCCTTGCTTATATATGTTTCAAATTGTTATTTTATAAAGGAAAATCATTTCTAGCATGTTTAGGAAGCTTGGGTATCCTTGAATGGGCAAAATGGTGGAAAAATGCATTTTTATACATGACTGTGCTGTCATGGTCGCTACAGCGACCAGCCGTCGCTTGTATCGACCAGGCAGGATTTATCCCTGCCTACTAGCGCTTGTAGCGATCAGCCTGGCGCTTGTAGCGACCAGTGACGCTTGTAGCGACCAGCTGGGCGCTTGTAGCGACCAAGCCAGAACAGCACCACTCAGTTGGGCTGTTCTGGGGGTTCTGGAGCGCGCGGGCATAGCTTTTTGCAAATGTTTTCTCCTAACACATTTTAGAAACATAAACCACCATTTTAGTTCATCCTAAAGGCTTCCTATGGTTGAGAAATCATATGAGCAAAGATTATGCAAGGCTTGGGAATTCATGAATTAAAGTTAAATGCTTATGTAAGCCCTAGGAATGGCTCATGAGAATGATGAGTCAAGAACCTTGATAGGTTAATGAGAATATAGAAGATACTCTTCCCGTATTAAGCATAAGCATGTTACCATATTCTAAGTCTAGAACCTTTTATAGGTTAAGTATTCAAGAATTATTAAGATATTAAGCCGTGGCCTTCATCGTTCACGCCAGTGGGACACGAATGGTCATGCAAAGTAAAGACTAAGATTTATATTACTAAGTCGTGACTTTCATCGTTCACGCCAGTGGAACTTGAAAGGTTCATGCATATGATTAAGAATATTAATTCGCGTTTTCCGTCGTTCACGCCAGTGGGACACAGGAGGTATACGCGTAAGTTAAGATTATTAAGTCGTGTCTTCTGCTGTTCACGCCAGTGGGACACAGGAGGTTCACGCCAGTGGGACGTGTTATTCCGCAAGGATGACCGCACGACAACAAGAGGAGTCCGATGTTAGCCTGATATAATATGAATTTTCACCGGTTATCAGGGGAATGTGCTTCGGGGTTACTCCACCCGGGGGCATTCCGTAAAATGAACTCAGATAATATTGTTTGTTCAACGCTAACAGCTAACATAAGACATTTATCAGTTAATTATTTTACTATGTTATCAGGCAGGATCTAATGATCAGTCAGTTAGCAGTTATCAGATGGTGATCCTAGGTCTCTCCTTGATCACCAGTTTAGCAGGATCAGTCAGATAGCCCTATATGGGTAAGGTTAAGACTTGGCGATCATAGGTATTCCCAAGTTCGCCGAGGTAGGCACGGCGACCCTAGGTTCCCTGAGGTTGCCAAACAGTAGGTAGGGTAGGAGCTCACTGAGACATTATGTCTCATCCCTTTCCTTCTGGTGCAGGTTCTTCGCAGGTAGCACGACGTAAAGGTAAAGAGAAGGCTATGGATTGATCGTGCTGCTTATGTTTTATTTGGATGTTCTATATTGATGATGTATTATGATGTGTATTATTGAAGATGTTATGTATCAAATTTTCAGATTGTATCAGAACTCTTGTATTGTATAATTAATAAGCAAATTTTCTGTATTGTATTTAATGTATCCAGTACGAAATTTTAATACTCGTAAGAGATCCTAGGCAATCTCTATATGGGTGTTACAGGTTTGTTAACCCAGTTCGGAGTAAACACCTCCTACTCTGGGGGATACCAATCCAGGAAGGAAATCCACTATAGGATTTAACCCTTAAGACTCAAGACACTGACTCCCAGTTCCCAGCCTAAGCAATTAAACTCCTCCTAGTCTGATTTTTACCCAACTCTTGAGTATTAGAAAACCTCTAACTTCCTATTCAAGTAACTAAACCCAGCCACTTGAACAACCCTTAACAATACCCTATTTTTGAACAAAACTTCAATAATAAAACTTCATTCGTACCTAAAGGCTTAGAATGAATTACACTCAATAACAATCCTAAACCAACTCTAACAGAGTGGTGCACAACAAAGCTAAAAGCTTAAAAATAACAAAGACTCAATTCTCTGATTTGAGTCTTCAGTCTTGCAGCATAAATAACAAACTAATCTCCTGAATTGATTTGTTACTAAAATAAGATTGATCCAATAAAGTAACAAATAAAACTGCATCGTATCTTTGAAAGATTATAACAGAAAATATGAACTTCATAACTTTGAACCAAATCTTCAATAAAATCTTCTCCAAAACATCCAGCATTCTAGAAGCCATACGCGTGAATATATCCTTGATAAATCTTGTCAAGATTCGCGCAGAAACAACTTGAAAACCATCAGCTTCTGATGAAGTCAACATAAGTCAACGCTGGCATCAGAACCTGAATCAGCTTCTGAAGTGCTACAGTGCTTCTGATGAGCATTCAGCTTCTGATGTAGAATTCAGCTTCTGAACAGCTTCAAATGAGAAAACTTCCAACTGAAGAAATGTTCTAGATACAGAGATGCTTCTATTCAATACTTTGGTTTTGCCAAAACATGCAGCCAACACAAAAGACTCAACAAAGGACATTAAATAAAATGTGATAATGTGTCGTCAATGGGTGAGTATAGTATGGGTTGTGATGTCGTTAATTGGTGAGTTAAATATTGTAATGATGACGAGTTTAAGAAATAGGAATCAACTAGAGAAGTGTAAGACGAATATAAATTGAAAATAAGGGATGGTAGTTTATAATAATTGATGATAATAACGATGAATCGGTAATGGGGAATGAGACCTTAAAATATAATGAAGTCATTGTTGAGGAAGTTGATGACATCATATGTAATGATAATGGTGAGATAAAGATTTTAAGTTAGAATGAAGTTATAGTTATGGAATTTGTTGATGCTATAGGTGACAATAATAGAGAGACAAATATTAAGTTATAGTGAAGTCATGATTTAGGATAATGAGTTTACTAATGGTGAGACAAATTAATGGGTTATAGGGATTTTAATGAAGAGGCGGAGTAATATGTTGTAATGTTGTTTTTAATAAGATGAATAAATGTAATAATGGTGTCGTTAATTCGCGAGGGTATTGTTGTGTCGTAGTATCGATAAGAGGTGAGTTAAATATTGTTTTTGGTGATGCTATATATGAGGGTTGAATATTGTAAAGATGTCGATATTGATGAGTTATATATTGTATATTGGTGCTGAATATATTGATGAGTTATATATTGTGATATGATGTTGAGTAATGATGAGATAAATGTTGCTTATGATGATGAGTAATGATGAGACATATCTTGTTTATAATTGTTGAAATACGAAGAGACGATTCTTGTTTATAATGATGAGTTTGGTGAGATAAATCATATTGTGGTGTGAATTACTGATGATGTGTTATTCAGTAGTATTTAGTGAGTCTTTCCTCATGCATCATATCATGTTTAGGAAAATGATGAGAATGACGAGTGTATGTCCAGTAACACAACTCTAACATACAATAAATGATGAGTAGAAACGGTACCACATGCATATAGATGATAGAAAAGAAGTACACATTGCATATGAATGTTGATGTTTGAAATTAATGATGTTGTGAATGATGTATGATGAATTATTTGCTGATGTGTATTGATGTGTTATTTGGTGATATGTTATTTGATGATGTGTATTGGTGAGTTAATTGACATTTTTTTTTTACAAAAACAAAATGATATTCATTCATTCAAATCGATAGAGTACATCATTTAACACCGCTAAAAACGTAAAGGATGAATCTGCGAACAAACTCACAACATACAAGTTAATAGCATATAATGACATAATGCCTACAAAAATATATGATAAAATTAAAGTGACTGGAATACCCATGCCTCCGGATCTACAACGTTGACGCCCAAATCTTTGATTGAATAATCGATCTTTCAATATGAATCAAATGAACACCGCAACAAGACGAGAAATTCTGCACAAGACGACGAGCAACACACCACCACACTTAGATGATGAAATCACGAAGAAAAAACCTAGATCTACGTGAAAATCACTTATTTATATTGAAATAGAGAGAAAAAAGATGAAGATGGGTGATTTTAGGTCAAAAATTGACCCAAAACCACCCCCTCAATGAAGAAACAAGAAGAGAAAACCTAGAGAGAAAAAATTAGGGCTGGCTTGTTGGAGAAGGAGATGATAAAACAAAATTGACGTTGTGTATTGATGTGATCATAAAATGATGTAATTATTGAAATAATGATTATTTAATGATGTGAATGATATATATATATATATATACATGATTAATGATGTTTTCTGTATTTAATCTCTGAGCCTGTTCATTATGTTTATGCAATCTTCTTATTTTGAATATATACTTACCACGATTGCGGATTGGACGCCTGTACCCTTGTTTGCTACGAGCTTGGAGTACGACGAGGAGTCTTTCTCGCCAATCTTTCTTTTCATTAGGAGTTTATTTTGGGTCAATGCTATGGTTTTGTAACACTATGGAATTGAGGTTTATTTACTTCCAAGACCTTGATGTTGAGATTCTTGTTTTTTTTTTTTAAATCGGTTTATTTAATGAGATGATGTGATTAAACTATGAACTTAATTCCGCTACACTATTTTTTAATTGAATTGAAGTGTTTTGAATGATGAGAAATGTGTGACAACCTGCATGATTCAATGTTATTCTTATTTTTAATTTAGAAAAATACTTTTGGGGTTGGGGTGTTACGGTCGCGAACCACGACATTGCACCGGAGCCGGGAGATTCTTCCAACGACGGCGTTTTCTTGAGATTCCTCCATAAACAAGCTGTTTTCAAATCTGAACTCCAACCATCGCATCCAGTTGGATCTGATGGCCTTGTCCAGAAAATTGGGGAGATGGACATTGCTGGAAACCGGATCTGGTTGGATGGATTAAGTCCGTCGGAGGCGGCAAGGGAGGCGGAAACGGAGGAATCAAAATCGACAGTGGAAGATGTGAGGAAGTTGTTGAGAGCGACACTACTAGAAGCGGTGAAATCAAAGATTCGAAAGATTTTGCAGAACAGTGTAACGTATTTGGAGTTTGTAAAACCCATTTGCAGTGAGTGGGCGAAGATGATGTTTGAAGAAGATGGGTTGTTTCATTTTTTTTTTTTAAATCTGAATTGGGATATGGGTTGTTTCTTTCTTGGCTTCATCATCATCGTCACTCTCCTTGTGTGGATTTGGTCTGTTCACATAATATTTTGATGAGTTAGTGAGTCACTTGACCAATCAGCAGTGTCAAGTCAGCAAATTAGTGACATGACTGTCATCAATTGGGTTGAAGGACCAAATGTCAGGTAATTAAAATTTGCAGGTCAGATTTGAAAGGATTAGCAAATTCATTGACCAAAATTCAAATGACCCTTATTTACAGAGAGTAAATGTATAAATAAGCCTAAGTATAATGATAAAGGGGCCAAAAACTTTGATTTTAAAAGAAGGATTATTTTCATGAATTTGATAATTAGTAGGACCAAAATTAAACCAAAATTTAAATTCACTTAAAAATAATTAAATAAAAAATAGAACATTATATGATTAGATATTAAATACTATATTCAACAAAAAAATTGGCAAAATTACTCCACATGTCATTTATCTTATTTATTTGTAACAGTTTTATATTTTTTGTCCTGTTCAAATCTTTTATCTTATTTATTTGTAACATTTGAGTCATTTATCTTTTTTTTTGTCTCGTTCAATTCCTTTATCTGTTAAAATGTGTACAAGTTAGTCTTTTCTTCTTCTTTTTTTTATTTAAAAAAAGCGTTGAGGTGGTTTGCCACATATGATTATTATTATTATTATTATTAGTTTTTATTATAAATAATTTTTTCGTTAAAAAACTCAGAAAAATAAATATTCATCTTCTTCTTCGTATGTTCATCATCTTCGCCATCTTTTTCATCAAACCCATACAATTCAAATCAAAACATAAAAAACATCAACACTAATAATCATATGTGGTTAGCCTCATCAATATTTTTTTTAATGAAAATGAAAAAAAGGGCCAACTTACAAACATTTCACGAGATAAAGGATGAAACAAAAAAAAATTATACTGTTACAAATAAAGAAGATAAAAAGACATTTGAAGTAATTTTGTCAAAAAAATTAAATATTTTAAAATCAACCTCGCAGTCCAGCTCAATGAACTCTACCCCTCCTTCGAGGAAAGCTGGAGATTCTAGCCCAAAAAGGACGCTAATGCAATCACCATCTACTATGCTCTCACGGCATATTTGTCATTGTCCATTGAAATATGTATGAATCTTCTTCACTTATGTTGGAAGTTTAAAAGCCATCATATTGTCACTTAGTGCATACAAATTAAGACGTATTATTATTATTATTATTATTATATCCAGATTTTTTTTTTCTTTCCAAAGAGCATAATGACAAATATACAAATTGGTGGAGAAATTGATTTATTGAGAAAACTTATAAGGATTAATAATGAACGACTTTTAATATTTTGTGGTTCTGAATAATAAACGACTTTTAATATTTTGTGGTTCCAAAAATGTTGTCATTGAAGTGTTTTATACTTAGTGTAAAAAATTGCAAGTCTCTTTGAAAACTCAAAAGAATGAAGAGAACACAACACATCTATTCTACCGAATCAACTATATAAGTTATCACATCAAATCCCTTCATATAGGATGAGTAATGACAAAAAGGAATGCATTCCAATATATTTGGGAGATTTTTTTAGAGATTTGAGAAGTGAAATGTAGAAGTGAGGTTTTGTCTGGGCTATAAATGAACGCAGCGTGACTTAAGTCACGCTGACATCTACCGATCGTGAATTAAGTCACGCATGTCATACACCAGCGTGAGTTAAGTCACGTTAATATATATCAAGCATGACTTAAGCCACGCATGAGTATTTTGATCAGTTTCTTCGAAAATGAGCATTTGTGTACCGGGGGAAGAGCAATTTCCTCCTAGGAATGAAACTGAAAAGGCAAAGGTGAAAGTGACTTCTAAGAGAATGAATCTCCTGAACCATACAACCAAAATAGGACCTATCTTCATTATAGAAATTATTGTCACAGCTATCAACCTTCACCAAACGAATCAGGCTCTCATTATCGCTTGTGATACAATTTAGATTGTGAGTTATTTTTTATGTTTACAAGTGTTGTCAATTGGGTAGTTCCTTGCTACTGATTTTTTTGTTGTTATTTGTGATAAATGTAGAATAGTTTTCTTTAGTTTATTTCTTGCCTTACAATAGATGGATGAGTGGCGTGAGAGTAGGGGTAAATTGTTTGTCAGGATAACTTTATTCTTCTTTAGAGTAGTTTTTTAACAAATTATTTGGAAAAACTAAAATACCGACCAAGGAAATATGGAAATTGCTTTTAAAATAGATGACAAAATTAAGACGTATTAGGGCCGGCTTGTTGGAGAGGGAGAGGATAAAACATAATTGACGTTGTGTATTGATGTGATCATAAAATGATGTAATTATTGAAATAATGATTATTTAATGATGTGAATGATATATATATATATATATATATATATATATGATTAATGATGTTTTTTGTATTTATTCTCTGCGTCTATTCATTATGTTTATGCAATCTTCTTATTTTGAATATATACTTACCATGATTGTCACTACAAGAAAACTGTGATTTAGCGTCGGCCAAAAACCTACTCTAACACGGCTAAAACCGACGCTAACACAGTTTAGCGTCGGAGTCAGGGGCAGACTAAAAAAGTTGAAGCTACTGGATAGAGTCGGATTTTTGGACACCGAGGTTAAAATAGCGTCGGTTACGCCAAGTTTAATCTCGACTCTACAATGAGCCGAGGCTATTATTTACAACATCCGAAAAGTCAACAAATCATGTAGAGTCGGAAAGGCAAACATTAATGTCAACTTTTAAGTAGTCAACAAAATTTTAGAGTCGGCCTAACGGATGCTAAAGTCAATATTCAAAAGTCAACTAAACGTTATAGAGTCGGTCTGGCCGACACTAAATGATTTTAAAAAAAAAAATTCCTTCACTTTATACCCTATTTGTCCCATTGTGCTAATAAACCAGTTAACACATCAAATCGGTTGTTTCATTAATTTAGACTTGTAATGTACTCAATTTCTTTTTAAATGAATCTTGGTCAATAGGGAAAAAAATATAAACATTACTAGAATACAATATATTATATTCTCCAAAATCAAAGTGTCTGGTGGTCAAGAGACATGAAATAGGTTCATGAAATATATGGCAACCTGACACAAACTATTTCTGTTACTTTCTTCATTTCAGCTATAAGTTCCACTATTCCCATGTTATTTTCCATTGTGAGATTAAAGCACCAAACTGTGGTAAGCATAAGAAATGAATAACACAAACAAGGATTAGTAAAAAAAAAATTAATATCAAATATTTACCACTGTAAGTATCTACTAACATCAAAGAAACTAACAAAGACAAACTTAGAATACCAGAAAAAAGGAAACTAACATAGATAAGAAACTAGTAACATCTCATTCATAATATTGAACTAAATTAAAATTCATTACTCATAGCTTAAAATTCATTCTCAATATTTTAAGTACTTTTTTTTGCATAGTAAAACATGTTTTTGAGCTTATAGCTTATGTCTTATAAGCTCATTGACAAACCCATTAAGTGAGTAGTACTTCATACTTAATTAAAATTGCAACAGTAATATCAGGGCATTACAAACATGTATCACCTAATTAAATTCAATCCACAAAATTTCTTACCAAAGCAAGCCAAACTCATTCAACGAGTAAAATTAACTCCAAAAAACAAACCAAGTTGAATAAAAAACAAACATATCCCCAAAACTATTTATCCAAATTAAAATCATTGTTATCAAGTCAATTGAATAATGCTAAAAAAAAATACTACTTCTCACAAAAGAGAGGGGTATATTCTCCAGTTAAAGACATGCATTAGATCGGGGAAAAACATTACATGAGGCAGGGGGTTAAATTAACAGGAGAGGTAAAAAATGAACATGTTTTTTGATAATGGATGATTGCATACCTGACCATATACTGCCAATGTATCAGTAAGAATGTAAACAGCTAACCACACTTGCATGCATATTTGATGTGCAACCATAACTACTGGACCATGACGATCAGCCGTTGACGTCCCCAATGTCAAGGTTGTAAGAACAGTGAGTGTTCTTTCAAAAATGAAACCACCTATAGCAGGCCACATATCATAACTAAAACAACTACATTAACCTAACAGAAAGTTAAATAATGTACATAGTGAAGTGAAAAATAGAAATGTTCATGTAAAAATTTCGTTTACAATCAACGAGAAAGATAATGCAAGACATATAACAATGATGCAAGATATAGTTCTGCAATACACATTTACATTTGTTATGGAGAAAGAAAAGTGAATCATAAATCCTCTTTGGCCAAAAGGGCTTCACCACTTATTATAATAGCACCGCAAATTAAAACTTACGACAAACAAATGAAAAATTCTCAACACAAGAATAATAAATAAAATGAACTACAAAGACAAAATATAGCACCTTCTCCCTCATCCTTGTACTCCATGCATCATTTCTGCTGGAACGTGGATCAGTTGTGCCTGTAACTGGTACACCTGGTGCAGGTCCTGCTGGTCTATTGAGCAAAGGCTGACGGGCTTACTGCCTTGGATTCATGAACTCTTCATCACTATCGTAATCTACTGGCCTATTTGCAGCCCGAACAATAAGGGCTAAGATGAAAAGAAGTGCCTACAATTCCATAAGCATAACAATTGACACATCACATTCACATAATATACCTATACAACTTTTTATCTAACTATGCGCCTCTCCAAAATCCTGGCGGTAGGTAAGTAGGGTACGGTGAGAGGAGACTTTTTTAATACAGTAAAATATATTTAAAGACATCAGAGTAATACTAAATTAAATGAAAGATATGTGTTAAGGGGCAAGGTACTTTGTTTCTAAGACATTTGAATTTCAAAGCTGAAGAAAAGACAACTGCATTACTCAAATATGCCTATTTTAACTTTATATTTACTCCCTTGACCATTTTATCTTCTTCTTTCTGCTTTCTCATAATTGATTAATAAATATTTTTTCTTCAACACTTCCCTGTGAAACTATATCCTTATGATTTGACTTTTAATCGATAGAACATACTTCCCTGTGTTGAGAATCTTTAATTTGTTTGTGTATTTTTTGAACAAACTACAAGTCATGGAGATCATGAGTTTGAGGTAACACCAGTTCTATAAACACATTAAAAGCGAGAAAAGAAAATTCTAACAACAAATAGAAAAGTAGCGTAGGGCCTTACATCTAAATTGTCAAACACTTGAGCATAACCTTACGAATCATCAGTTTTGGTGTAGCAAAAATATGGTGTAAATTGTAATATCAGTATCCTTGATGACATGAAAACAAGCTATTGAATGGCCACAACACTACTAGAAAAACGCGAATTAGAGACGGATTTTAGAGAGGGAAAAAATTCCCTCACTAATTGTGACGGTTTTTGTGACGGATTTTCATATTCACCATAAAAATTGAGTTCACAAACATTAGTGACGGAATGGGTTAATTATCCGTTACAAAAATTCCCTCACAAAAATTCCTTCACTAAATCCCTCAGAAAATTGGTGAGGTAAATGTTTGTTACGGAGTTAGACACGGAACTGATCCTTCTCTAATATTTCCCTCACTAAAACCATCACTAATGTCAACTACATAATTGGCGAGGAAATTAATCCCTCACAAACAATTTTTGATATTAATGAAAAATCTGAATTATTCCCCCAATTGTTTCAGCTTTCCCTCCTATTACACTAAAACTGTTGTTTTTGGATTTCCAAACTGTTGTATTTGGATTTCCAAATTCTAATTTGAAAAAGAATATCTACCGAAGTTGTTACTAGGTTGAGTCACGACCAGGTCGCTCTCTTTTAGACGTTTCGTGGCACTGCCCAAAATTGTGCAAGGCAGACTATCAACCACGCCGCCTCCAGGATAAAACAAGCACAGCTACAACTGTGCGGTTAACTACTGCCCTGTAGAAAACCGTTCGAGAATTACACCTTCAATATGGTACTAAGACCACTCTTTAAATACTGAAACCACTCTACTATGGTACTGTGACCACTCTATTATGGTGCTGAGACCACTCTATTATGGTGTTACCACCATTCTAAATTTTAACTTCTCCAACTATGGTACTATGACCACTCAAATATGGTGCTATCACCATTCTAACTTCTTCAAGAATTTAAGAAGAATATTATTTTTATGATCATTTTTATTATACCGAAAAGGGACTATGATCTTAATATTATTTATTCCAAAGGGACATAAATTATTGAAAGGGACTATGCTCTTAAAATAATATTTATTCTAAAGAGATATAAATAATTGAAGGGACTATGCTCTTAAGACCATTCTTAATTCCGAAGGGACTTTTTACTGAAAGGGACTATGGTCTTAAGAACACTCTCAAATCCAAAGGGACAGAAAGAGGAGAAGAAGAGAAGAATAGCTCGTTAACACAAGCTGGAGAGAGAAGAGAGAAAGAGTTCTCGACAACTCAATAGAACTCTTTTTTTTTGTGTGGAATGCACTATGTGAGTTCTCTATTTATAGAGAAAATTCACAACTAATAAGTGAGTAACTTTGGCAACAAGTAATTCACATATTAGATCTAGTACAAAAATATCTCAAATTGAGTACCAAAATATATTATATTGAGTACAAAAATATATTATTCCGTACAGAAAAATATTATTGAGTATCAAAATATATTTTAGATCACGTACTAAAATATATTAGATTGCACACCAAAATATTTCAGATTGTGTTCCGAAATATTCTAGATTGTGTTCCAAAATATTTTAGCAAAACTTGGGGACTAAGAAAACACTTTCTAATAATGATTAAATTAATTACTTAATTTAAAATTTCCAAATAATAAAATATATAAATATATATTTTTTCTTTAGTGCTTACTTCGTTCACTTAATTATGCACTAGAGGTACACCCCCCAATATATAAACACTACTAATGTGTGTGTTCCATCCGATGTGGGACTTCCACTTTTTTTAATTCACACAACAATAGTTCTACCCAACGTGGGAATTTGTGTTTAGTCTTTTTAACTCAATTTTCACACATGTTCCAACAATCCCCCACTTGAATTTAAAAAATGGTTTCAATAATAACGTCAAAGACGTTTCTATAAGGTTGTTAATAAACAAAGGTGTCGCCTACAACTTGAACCTTTGCATAGCGGATACTATTCCGATTTAACAAGAGTTGCTTACAGCATTGAACTCTATCTCAGACATAAAACCCGCACACAAGCCTTTTCCTAGGTGTATTCTAAAAAGCCCGTGCGTTTATGGCCATGCACGTCTATCCCAGTTTTAACGAAAGCTCTAGGTATTCTGCCTCAAAATCCCATAGGAACCGGCCTCAGTTCCACATTCGTATAGGTGAGTCTATCAAGAGTACTCATGTAGCTATGTACTCCACTCCACATAGAGTATAGATCTCATTAAGAGTTTCTATTATCTCATCCTCCCGTCGCTGCATGAATCATGCTTTCTTAGTGTTCTCATAGCATGTTCTATCACTCATGACTTGTTATTACCCATTGAACCTATTTCTTGGGATCTCCAGTCATTTAGGTCGGGTTACCATCACTTGTGATCTTTAAGCATTAGTCCCATCTTATTGGATGTGTTTAGGACTTTCTTTCTAGTTATTCCTTTCGTCAAAGGATCAACTAAGTCTTCATCAATACGTACATGATCTACTTCAACCGTTCCTTTTGAGAGTAGCTAGCTCTCTAATTCTTTATGTGTTCGTGCCTTAATTATCGTCTCTTACCATTGTAGTAATGATTCTCAATTTTGCAATAGTTGCAGTACTATCACAATGAATTAACACTTCTCGCAACGGTTTTTCCCACTAGGGATTCTCAACTAGCAAGCATTTTCTCAACTTGCTTCTTCACTAGTTGTCTCTAGTGTTCTCATCTCAGATTCTTTCCATAGTGGATTGAGTCAATATCATTTGTTTCAACAAACAACTCTTCCAGTGAAGCACAATGTGTAGCTACTGGTCGCTTAAGACTCATCTGAATGATGTTCTATTTTTTGTATCTCGTACCATTCAAGTACAATAAGATACTTCTCATAATGTAATATTAGAGTCATAGTCTTTTTTAAGGCACATCATGACTCTTTCAATAACATGTCAATGCTTGTCATCCGTCTACTGGTAAACTTGCATAAGAGTTCTACGACATAGGCAATGCCGTGTCTAATACATTCAGTGGCATACCTAAGGACTGCCAGTGATGCTCACATATTTTGTTTATCTAACACCATCTCAAGTGTTCTTGAAGAGTTTTACACTTGGATCATAAGGTGTGTTTGCAAGTTTACAGTCAACATAATTACATTTCCTTAAGACCTTCTCAACCTAGTGAGATTGATCAAAAAACTTCTCTCTTCTGATCTAGTAATCTTGAAACCAAGAATTACATCAGTTTCGCTTAGGTCTTTCTTATCAATGTTGTTGATAAACAATGATTTCACATAAATTATAGCATGAATCTTTGAACCAAATATGAGCAAGTCGTCTACATAGAGACATATGATCGTGCAAATGTTATTTCCATATTTGTAGTAAATACATTTGTCACTTTCATTCAATTTATGCTCATTCCATATCTTTAGGTTGTTAAATTTCATGTTCTTCCATATGAGCTTGTTTTAGACCATACAGAGAAATATCTAACTTACACACCGTGTTTTCTTGTCCATGAATCACAAAACCTTCAGGTTATTCCATATAGATTTCTTCTTCTAGTTCACCATATAAAAGGCAACTTTCACATCCATTTGGTGTACTATCGAGTTATGAACAGCGGCTAAAGGGACTAGCACCCTTATGGATATGATTCTAGTGATTGGTGAATGAGTATCGAAGAAGTCTATATTTTCTCTTTGTCTAAAACCTTTGACTACAAGGCGAACCTTGTACTCATCAACCGTACCATCATGTTTTAGTTCCTTTTTCCAAAATTCAAATACAACCGATTGGTTTGCAACCGTGAGGCAAGTCAACTAAGTGTCATGTTTTGTTAGACTCTAGAGAATCCATTTCATCGTTTATTGCTTCTTGCCATAATTCTGCATCCAATGAGGATATAGTTTCTTTAAGGCTTAATGGATCTTCTTCCAATGTATAAACCATATAGCCAGGTTCATACTCTTTAGCAATTCTTGCTTTCTTACCTCTTCGAGGTTCTATAACATCTCGTTTGATGTTTTAATAACTTTTTCTGATTACTGGAATGTGATCAGATGTAGTGCCCCCACTAGTTCTTAATTTTTTTAAAAGGGAATTTATTTTACCCCTACTAGTGCCCCCACTATTCTTTAATTTACAGGGGTACTAATTTTCATAGAAATCAGCATCATTTGATTCTATGATCACTTTAGCATTTAGGTCATAAAACCTATATGCTTCACTATTTATAACATACCTAATGAATACACATTCATAGGCTCTACTAGTGAGTTTAACTCTCTTCGGGTCCGAAATCTGACTATAGGTCAGACAATCCCAAATTCAAAAAATAAGACAAATTGGGTTGTCTTTTCTTCAAAACTTCATAAGTAGAAATTTTGTTCTTAGACTTGGGTACTCTATTCGACATAAATTTCAATTTTTTGTTATAAAAATTGAACATATCAAGCGTATCAATTTTATTTTTCAAAATTTACAGACATCAATAAATATGATAAAATATCTTTTTATCATTTCTAGTTTATGTGTCATCAAGTTCGCACATATCATAATTTATTAAGTTTAGAGGTTCAAATTCTCTAAACATTGATTTATATGAACTTTTGGTTCATTTATCTTGACTGCAAAAAATAAAATTTTCTAATCATATAACTTTGGAATTAAGTCCAAGTTACTCAAGTTTAAAAATAAACGCTTGTTCATATGATAACTTATGACATGTCAAATAAATCACACAACATATAAAATAGAAGGAGAATTTAATTTTGAGCATATCATCAAAGGCACAATCTTTTCCCCACAAGAATGCATGGTGTACAAGTCTCTCTTTAAGTCTGAGTCAACTCAGTCTTATTCAGTAGAAATCTGAAGTACATATTTTTTTTTTATCTTTGGAGCATACATCACGCCTTAGAGAATAATTTTCTTTTCAGACTCGAATAGTAACTTCATATCTCTAACACCAACAACTTTAGTGATGTTTGAATATTCTAACAACACTTTCTTATTTTCAGCAATAGCATATGTTTAAAACATAGCATAACCATAACAAACATGGCGCGAGGCGCTAATGTTTATCCACCATTCACTTAATTCACCAACTAGATTGATTTAACTAGTCATATCAGTGAATTTCTTTTTAGTTAGGTTAGGCAACAGAGCAACAATTTACTTGTTCATATACTTGCGGGACATATGTCCTGGTTTCTCACAATTGTATTAAAAATAAATTGTGAACCAGTGTCATTTCTTGATGGTGGCTGCTGAGTTTCATTTAGGACCATTTGGGGTTCCTATTCTGTTGGCAGTTGGAGTTACTTATTCACAGTGCGGTTATGATTTTTGAAAATATATTTCAATCACATTAAAAGTCGCATATGTGAATTTCTTAGTGTTGTTGTTATAACAACAAGCACTTCATCATGTTCAGTATATAGATGTATTTCTATAGCCTTTTATCCTTCTTATATTTAGGGACAATAAAAATCGAGTTAGTAATTTCTTCGGTAGACATGATAGAAGGAAACGTCTTAAAATTGTTGTTTTTGGATTTCCAAACTGTTGTATTTGGATTTCCAAATTCTAGTTTGAAAAAGAATATCTACCGAAGTTGTTACTAGGTTGAGTCACGACCAGCTCGCTCTCTTTAAGACGTTTCGTGGCACTGCCCAAAATTGTGCAAGGCAGACTATCAACCACGCCGCCTCCAGGATAAAACAAGCCCAGCTACAACTGTGCGGTTAACTACTGCACTGTAGAAAACCGTTCGAGAATTACACCTTCAATATGGTACTAAGACCACTCTTTAAATACTGAAACCACTCTACTATGGTACTGTGACCACTCTATTATGGTGCTGAGACCACTCTATTATGGTGTTACCACCATTCTAAATTTTAACTTCTCCAACTATGGTACTATGACCACTCAAATATGGTGCTATCACCATTCTAACTTCTTCAAGAATTTAAGAAGAATATTATTTTTAAGATCATTCTTATTATACCGAAAAGGGACTATGATCTTAAATATTATTTATTCCAAAGGGACATAAATTATCGAAAGGGACTATGCTCTTAAAATAATATTTATTCTAAAGAGATATAAATAATTGAAGGGACTATGCTCTTAAGACCATTCTTAATTCCAAAGGGACTTTTTACTGAAAGGGACTATGGTCTTAAGAACACTCTCAAATCCGAAGGGACAGAAAGAGGAGAAGAGGAGAAGAATAGCTCGTCAACACAAGCTGGAGGGAGAAGAGAGAAAGAGTTCTCGACAACTCAATAGAACTCTTTTTTTTTTGTGTGGAATGCACTATGTGAGTTCTCTATTTATAGAGAAAATTCACAACTAATAAGTGAGTAAGTTTGGCAACAAGTAATTCACATATTAGATCTAGTACAAAAATATCTCAAATTGAGTACCAAAATATATTATATTGAGTACAAAAATATATTATTCCGTACAGAAAAATATTATTGAGTATCAAAATATATTTTAGATCACGTACTAAAATATATTAGATTGCATACCAAAATATTTCAGATTGTGTTCCGAAATATTCTAGATTGTGTTCCAAAATATTTTAGCAAAACTTGGGGACTAAGAAAACACTTTCTAATAATGATTAAATTAATTACTTAATTTAACATTTCCAAATAATAAAATATATAAATATATATTTTTTCTTTAGTGCTTACTTCGTTCACTTAATTATGCACCCCCTTAGAGGTACACCCCCCAATATATAAACACTACTAATGTGTGTGTTCCATCCGATGTGGGACTTCCACTTTTTTCAATTCACACAACAATAGTTCTACCCAACGTGGGAATTTGTGTTTAGTCTTTTTACTACCTCTGTTCCTTTTTAATTGTCACTTTTTGACATTTTACACAAACCAAGACAATCAATAAATGTTACTACTTTTAATGCAATAAGTTATACTTTTACTATAATGACCTTATTCATTTAATATCTCATTTCATATATTTCTCTCTCCGCAATAAATAACTAAGGGTAATATTGGTAAAACAACATTTAATTTTGCATTGAACTTTGAAAGTGACAGTTAATTAGAAACAAAAATTTTCTTCAAAAGAGACACTTAAAAAGGAACGGAGGGAGTAACTCAATTTTCACACATATTCCAACAAAAACATTCCCCCTCTTTTTTTTCACAAACCCTAAACTAAAATTTTCCCCCAAAATTTTTCTCCAAACTCAGCCAAACGTATGAACTGAGCCAAACGTATGAACACCTCGCCAAAGAGCAGTAGCGCGTATGAACTGAGCCAAACGTATGAACACCTCGCCTATGGATTGAACCTCTTCTCCGGAATGAACATCCACCCTACCGAACTCGTCTTCTAGATCAAACCAAAATCGTATGAACCTCAAATCGTATGAACCTCAAATCTGTCTTAAATCTTCAAATCCTCAAATCAAACCAAAATCTTTACTGAATCTCTCTCAAATCCTCAATTCATACCAAAATCGAACCTCAAATCTTCACTGAAATAGAATACCAGTACCAAAATCGAACCTCACTCCCAAAATCGAATCTCCCTCCTTCTTCCAAAATTGTTCCCTCAAATCTTTCCTTTTCTCAAAACTCACGGTAATCTCTCTCTCTCTCTCTCTCTCTCTCTCTCTCTCTCTCAATCTCAGAATTTATTAATTTATTTATTATTTTTTTTACATTTTATTGTATTTGATTTGGGTTTTCTGGGGTTACAGTGAACTCACTCACATTTATGAATCCAAAAGTGAATAAGTGAAGTTGCCCTGAAATAGGTGAATCCAAACTCTTCTTTCTATTTGTTATTGATTTTGATTTTCAATTTTGTATTTTGAATGTCTTGTGTTTGTGCAGTTTCTTGAGTTACTCTATATTTATTTCACTGCTAACTCTTCTTTCTGTAGCAATTTAATTTCGAGACAGTGAAAAAATAAAAAAAAAGAGGAACTAACTTATTAAATGTGTGTCCAATGAATTTCTTATGCACCTTGGGTTCATATTACGTATGTTGTTGTTGTTGTTGAACATGTTATTGAGGTAGCATATAGTTAAAAGAGAGTTAAAAGAGGAACTAATATGTTGTGCTGCTGTTGTGGTAGGGGTCCAATATTAGTTTTATTAGAAGTTAATAGTTATGCATTTACCTTCCCTCAAAACCTACGGTGCTGCAAAGATAAATTTGTAAATCATCTTGGTGAGATAAATTAGTTTTTATTAAAGTCATTTACTATTATGTTCAACTTTGTTCGATTTGATATTGTAACTATAAAAGTGGTTGATTTTTAAGTCTTGAAATAATTGGTCTCATTTTTTGTCCATTGTATTGTTGATATGTTCATCAACTTTAAGAGATTTTGTCATGCAATGACCATTTTTAGTGTTTCAAATAACAAACCATGTTGAAATTGACATGATTGTCTGGACGCTGGAATACTTAACCTCTTATGAATTTATTTACCCAATATTATAGTTGGTAGAATCTTTTTTTTTCAGTCTGCTGTGAATTTCTTGTAAACCTGTTATAAGGTGTTAAAGTGTTGGAATTGATTATGAAGCGTTTGCCTCTTAAAGATTGCCTTGGATTAAAGGCAATATGATAGTCGAGGCTTGTATTTCCCGGAATCTATTCCTGACCTCAAAGTTTACTCATATTTCATTAACTCGTGTATTTGAATCCATGTATATTGAACTTGATGGAAGTTTTTGTTTGCTTTTGTCAAACAGATTTGATGTGAAAGGGTATGTAGCTGGATTCGGGAATCCTGATTGGGCAAGGACTCATCAGGCAGCTACTTCTACTGCTCCAACAGTTTTGGCTATCCTGAGTGCAGGTGCCACTTGTGTTGGTAAAACTGTCATGGATGAAATGGCTTACAGGTTCAGTTTTTTTTTTCTTTTTCTGTTGGTCAATTTTTTCACTCAGTCTAAAGAATGGTCAAGTTTTATAGTCTTTCTTTGAGCATTGTTATATATATATATATATATATATATATATATTTATTACTGAGCATTATTTTTCATTTTGTAAAGGACAGCTTTTATCTCTAAATGACATTTAATTTAAAACAAATGATGATTTATGCTCACTGTCATACTTATATAAATTGCGACTTGCTTGTCTAAATCAAGCTGGAAGTTGTACAACTAATTCTCACTGAAGAAGTCGGTTATGTTGAAAGGACAGGCTCTTCTAAATGTATTTGTCTCTGAATAATGCCACTAAAAAGTGTATCTAATCTTTAAATTTCTAAGTTAAAACTATGATTACTTTTGAATCTAGTCACAAGGGTGGATACGTCTATACTTGCTCATTTTACTTACAAGCTTATCTGTAGGTATTCTTTATTAGGTAAAATATGAACCGAAGAGTAGTTGTATCTTTTGGTGTTGGGCATGTGCATATGTTAAAAATGTTACTTCTGTTAATTGTAAAACACGGTACTCTGCTCTGGCAGTATAAACGGAGAAAATATACACTATGGCACGCCTAGAAATCCTTGTGCAGAAGATAGAGTACCTGGAGGATCTTCTAGTGGCTCTGCTGTTGCAGTTGGTGCAAAGCTTGTGAATTTCTCTCTAGGTCAGCAATTCATCCATTTCATTGGTTGTTTTAAGCACCACTCGGTTAATAATCGGAAGTATTATGTTTTTCCTTTAAATGTACTCCATGGGATTAATAATCTTTAGTTTTTGTTAAAATCATAGGAACTGATACAGGAGGAAGTGTAAGAGTTCCTGCATCGAATTGTGGAATTTTCGGTTTTCGTCCTTCTCATGGAAGTATCTCCAAATCAGGAGTTGTTCCAATGGCACAGAGTTTTGATACTGTTGGTAATAAGTCACAATTTTGGTGGCTCTATTAAATCTCTTTTTTTGGGTGAATTCATTGTTCTAGGTCACACAGTAACATTGACAGCTATATAATAGTACTTTTCATAGATTTTATTTTAAAACATAGAAGTATTGTTCCTAATGACATCAATTTTAGATATTCTCTTGAGGAATTTAAAAGTTAGTTTTCTGTTTCTCTTAAATGTATGCATTTTCCTTCGAAAATGTAGCTTCACAAGTTGTTGAGCCCTTATTCTCTAGATTGATATTCTTATTCTCATATTCACATGTAGGATGGTTTGCTAGGGATCCAAAGATTTTAAATGCAGTTGGACATGTACTTTTGCAATCGCCACGCATCACGCCTATTAGACCTACTCAGATTATCATTGCAGATGATTGTTTTCAGCTTTCAAGTGTTCTTTTCGATGTAGTTTAACGAATTGTCATCAAAGCAATACAGAAGTTGTATGGAGGTAAATGCTTGATCATATGTTTTTTTTATTAATATCAATTCAGTGTAATTATATGCTATTTATAAAACAAAATTTGAATGTTTCATCTCCATAATTATGTTTGATATGTATTTGGAACGATTTATTTTACTGATCATTTTTGTTGCTGTATACACTACTGCAGATGGTGTATTAAGGCATGAAATCCTTGGTGAGTATGTGAAGGCCAAAGTTCCGGGTTTGAAGCATTTCATGAGTGAAGAGAAAACAGACCAAGTATACAACATTCCATCACTGGCTGCACTTTCAAGTGCCATGCGATTGCTTCAGAGGTATAGCTCACTACACCATCCCTAACTTCAGCAAAGATGACTTTTTTTCTTCTAGTGATTGTGGATGTTTCCTTTAGTTTAAATTTAAGTCCTTGATTTTTTTACTATTTGTGACATAGGTATGAATTTAAGAAAAACCATGGTGAATGGATCAATGCAGTCAAACCTGATTTAGGTCCGGGAATTTCAGAACGCGTATCAGATGCCCTACGCACAACAGAGGAGAATATTGTTATCTGTCATTCTATAATAAGGGAGTTGTGTGATGCTCTTACTTCTCTTCTTGGGGTATTTTTCTCTCTCACACACCTTAATCATGCAAAGAAGCAGATTTTTTGAATCCTCAAGACATACTGGTAAACAACAGATTTAGTTATTCATTTAAGATGTAACCAAATCATTGCTCTTGATACAAATTCACTTCTTAGTCTTCAAATAAATTTCTAATATGCATGTTACTTTTCATAGATCAATCTCATTTTTTATGTATATATTTGAGTCTCTTTTAGTTTACACATTTATTTCAATAAGTCTATTCATTTGTCAAATTAAAAATTACACCATACCTTTTGTTTTTGGTATCTAGCACATATGCTTGTTTGTAACAATACAATTCTACATGTGAAGATTGTAGGTTCACACAATGAATCTCCTTTATGTACCATTTTCACGATAAAAATTATAGTAGTATTGTCATCAGTAAGTTAGTCATAGTATACCTTCTTCAAAATGTTATCTTCATACTACTTATGAAGAATTTGAAACAACCAATTATACTTCATAAAGAATGCCTTCTTTGTCTTCAACTCATTCTTACAGTTTATGTGAAAATTTCAGGATTTCGGTGTTCTCATGATCCCCACGGTTCCAGGTCCTCCACCTAAACTACAAACAAATTCATCTGACTTGGAAATTTTTCGCGCAAGGGCTTTTAGCCTTCTGTCAATTGTTGGAGTTTCTGGATTTTGTCAGGTTGTTCATATGTGTGTTTGCGAAACACTTAAGACTCTCGACACATCTGCGTACTTATGGCCAGGTTATGTGAATGGACACATCAATCAAATACCTCAATGTATGCCAGCTCAAGTACATGGCTGGTCATCATTCTTGAAGGGAGCCGCACTTACTTCAGGGATGGTGAATGCTCTGGTTTCAAGTACTGCCACAACGTATGATTAAGTTTTTGCTTATTCAGTCCTTTGATTCATATACCCATTTGGGAGTACATTCAAGAACTTGTAATGTGTGAATTTTAGGCAAACGTATTCCGGTATAGAGGCAAACATGAGAATTTGTAATGTTATGACAACTTAGGCCTAGAGACACAATGCAATGACCTTTTTATAATTTTTTTTTTAAAGTTTTATTTTATATTCTCAGTCCTGAACATGCCACAAAAGAAGTCACGTACAAATGTTTCAATGGGTCTACATAACTTCATTCTCATGGTCAATGAACCTGTCACTCCGTGGTTTTAAATTGTGTTGTGGTTACACTATGAACCTTTATATTGCAGTAAAATGCAGCCTATGTGGTTGAAATTGTGGTTGGGGAGACTTCAAAATCTGCAATATTGAGGCAAACATGAGTGCAGATATCTGCTACCATTCTTTGCGGGGCATCCCTAATTCGGGGCTGGAATATACAGGTATGAATCATACCAACAGCATGTAAAAACTAAAACTTGCTCGGTAGTGCAGATTTTAGAGCATATCCTTCTTCTGATCAAATTTCTCATCCTAATAAATTTTGTATCTCTATTTTATGCAGGAGCATACTGTTCACTTCATTCTCAGATTATTATCTCCACCAGTTCCTGTAGAGAACACTGAAGGAAACAACTATTTGATTAATTATGCTCCAATACTTTTCCACCTCCACCTCCATCTATTTGATATATAGATATATAATATGTATAGTATATGGTTATTTTGATAGCTTGGTTGCAAACTTAGTTTCAAGAACAATGTGCTACTTCTAGTACCATTAAAAATGTTGAAGTATTTCTTATGAAACTTATTTTGAGAGTTTTCTTATGACTCTTATGCTTTTGAGAGTGTTGAACAATGATTGTAATGAATTTTATGTTTTATGGTGATGAATGTATGTGATGGCTATGGATTTTTTATTGTGTATTTATAATTTCCAACAAGTTTCATATGGTTTAATATAGGAAATGCAGTTGCAATATTAATATAATTAATGAAATCCGGCAGGAAATTGAACATTAAATCGATAATGCTTTGAATTTCCTCACTAATTAGTGACGGAAATAAAATCGTCATTAAACCATAGGTTGTAGTTTGTGAGGGAATTCAGTTTCGTCACAATTAGTGAAGAAATATACCCTCACAATTTGAAAGGGAAAACCAATCCGTCATTAATTAGTGACGGAAATATTGGTGAATAAGGAAGAAATAGTCCCTCGCTATTAGAGAGGGAACACACATCCCTCACGGGAATTGTCCAATTTTTAGCACATTTCTGCTTCATATTTAGTGACGGGTTTACGGTATTAGTTTAGTGACGGAATCCAAAATCCCTCACAAATATTTAGCAAGGCCAAAATTCGGAATGGATTTCTGGTCGTCACAAAATCCGTCACTAAATTCGTTTGTGACGGAATTATAGTAGTTTAGTGACGGATTTATACCCTCTGATTTTTCTAGTAGTGCAAGGAACCGCATAAAGTTTAAACTAGAATCAGAAGTGTGAAAAGGCATTCGAATGAGAAAGCTGCAAACAAACTAAGATGAGCATGAACTATATTCGGCCATGTACGCATACCAGATCCATCAACACATTCACTCCAGTAGCTGAATGGTGCAGATTGCAAAAACAACAAAGACATATTAAGACAGTAAATCACATCCTAGAGGTAGTAAAATTTTGATTGTATGCAATGATGAGGCATTGTTTCATGAAAAATTCTTCAAATTTAAGGCCTAATTAAACAAGTCCGAACAATATAAAAACACTATTCATTTTGAAGTTAAACATCCATAATAGAAGAAGAGCACCTCAATTGTACCTATTCAAATGAAAGAATATTTCCTAGCCTTGTCAACTGAAATCCTTAAGCCTCTTTTTTAGCACATCCATTGATTTCTTTCTGGCACTTTGCTTAGCATTTTTATTAGCTAGGCTTCCAAATATCCCATCTGGTGAATCCTTGAATTTATCACAGATGGCAGACACCTTCTTGTAATCCAATGCATAGTAATTTTTCTCCCTTATAACAGGATTCATGAAGTTCTCGGCTTAACTACTTAGCAAAAGATTAATCAACTGCCTTGCTTCTACCAAGCAATTCTTAAAACTACCTTCATTGTAAATTTACAAAAAGGATCAAAATGGACAAGATCTAAAACCCCAATAAACATGAACCTTACAAAAAAACTTCAAAGACAAAACAATAACATTCAAAAAAATCCAAAAACCCTATTTGGGTCAAACCCATAACCTGACCTGTTAGAAAAATCATATAGATAAATGAATCATTAACATCAAAGCACCATAGTCACATGATGCATTCATATTCATATCAAGTGATGAACAATTGCAATAGATATTTAGAAATTAGATCCCAAAGTGTAAATATAAGTTTAATTAAAAGAGATCAGTAAACTATGTACATCTAAATTGTCAAATTAATCTTGAAAAACATAATAACATTAAAATGGAAATTATAGTATTTGCAGTAAAATTCCTTAAACATCTATATATAATCAGTCAAATCAATTTCTCAACAAAAGTATTTGCAGTATATCTCAATGTCATTCAATACTAATTCAAATCCAAAAATAGAAAACTTATTTGACTAAACAGATGCAAATTAAGAAAACCATTTGACTACTTTGACTGAAACAAATATACATAAATAAAACCAATTCCACTATTCAATAATTACCACAACTAACCACGAAGTCTGATCTAATCTTCGAAATCAACAAAGTTCCCATTCCATATCCCGTTCCTCCTCCCAACGAATGTCACACCTGAAACCCTAAAAACCCCAACATCACAAAAGACCACTACTACGAAAAGCAAAATTAGTGAGGGAAATTAGTGACGGAAAAAATAAAATCTCTCACAAATTCCTTGGTCACAAAATTTAGTGACGGAATTAGAGAAGGATTTAGTGTTTTCCCTCACTAAATTTCCCTCACTAATTTTTGTTTTTTAGTAGTGGACCAAGAGAAAATTCAAAATATAAGGGGAAATAGAGGAATCCATTGAAGAAAGAGCAACCAAAGACAATAAATGAAAGAATAAATAGAAGAATCAACGAACATGAACAAAATTGAATCATTACCGAGAAGTCTTCGTCGATTTGTGATTTTGTAAAAATAAGCATAAAGAAAGAGTAAAATCAACACCTATAGATCTGGAATTCACAATGGTGGCTCGGGAAGGGTGTGTGAAGAACAAGAAAGACAAACACTGTAACAAGGAGAGATTTTGAATGATGGGTTGGGTGAGGAAAAGGGTCGCCGAAGAGGGTTTTGAAGGATGATGGTTTGATGAAAAATGGGTGAAGAGGATAGGGTTCAGATGTGTGGGTCGGTAAAGTGATTGAATTTTTAGAGTAATTTTTTTGGTTGATTTGAGTAAAAAGAGGTAATAATAATTTTATAAAATTAAATTTTTATTAGTAAAAACAATAGATTCGGATAGGCCGACTGTATATCTGGTATGCAAAGTCATATGTAGGTCCCACTAACATGTAGCCTCGGCTAGGCCGACTCTATTATTTTCCAAAAAAAAATAATAATTTGAAATAAATCTAGCGTGCCATAAGCCGACTCTAAGGGGACACTACTAGCGTCGGTGTCGGTGGCCGACGCTAAAACTGGAGGCTAAAATGCAATTTCTTGTAGTGTGCGCATTGGACGCTTGTACCCTTGTTTTCTACGAGCTTGGAGTACGACGAGGAGTCTTTCTCGTCAATCATTCTTTTCATTAGGAGTTTATTTTGGGTCAATGTTATGGTTTTGTAACACAAGGGAATTGAGGTTTATTTTACTTGCAAGACCTTGATGTTGAAATTCTTGTTTTTTTTAAATCGGTTTATTTATTGAGATGATGTGATTAAACTATGAACTTAATTCTGCTGCACTATTTTTTAATGGAATCGAAGTGTTTTGAATGATGAGAAATGTGTGACACACTGCGTGATTAAATGTTATTCGTATTTTTAATTTAGAAAAATACTTTTGGGGTTAGGGCGAACCACGACATTGCACTGGAACCAGGAGATTCTTCCAACGACGGCGTTTTCCTGAGATTCCTCCAAAAACAAGCTGTTTTCAAATCTGAACTCCAACCACCGCATCTAGGTGGATCTGATGGCCTTGTCCAGAAACTCGGGGAGATGGACATTGCGGGAAACCGGATCCAGTTGGATGGATTAAGTCCGTCGGAGGCGGCAAAGGAGGCGGAAACGGAGGAATCAAAATTGACAGTGGAAGATGTGAGGAAGTTGTTGAGAGCGACACAATTGGAAGCGGTGAAATCAAAGATTCGGAAGATTCCGCAGAACTGTGTAACGTATTCGGAGTTTGTAAAACCCATTTGCAGTGAGTGGGCGAAGAAGATGAAAGGAAGATGCTTGAAGAAGATGAGTTGTTTCATTCTGTTTTTTTTAATTTAAATTGGGATATGGGTTGTTTCTTTCTTGGCTTCATCATCATCGTCACTCTCCTTGTGTGGATTTGGTCTGTTCACATAATATTTTGATGAGTCTGCGAGTCACTTGACCAATCAGTACTGCCAAGTCAACAAATTAGTGACATGACTGTCATTAATTGGGTTGAGGAACCAAATGTTCATTGGAATATGTATGAATCTTCTTCTCTTCACTCATGTTGGAAGTTTAAAGCCAACATATTGTCAAATTAAGACGTATTAAGAGCATAATGACAAATATATAAATGGTGGAGAAGTTTGTTTATTGTGAAAAGATTAATAATGAACGACTTAATATTTTGTGGTTCTAGACTTGAATAGAGTAATGAAAGATAGGAAGATTTTTTTATGTAACTTATTACTCTTAAAGATAAAAGACAAAAGCGAATGACTTCAATTAAGTCGAGTCTACAATATTACAAAAGGAATATCAATTGATTATTACCATATTTTGTGTATAAATATCTTTTCACCAATTTTGCACAAAGATAATATTTTTTGAAGACCCTAAACATACGATATGTTATGTTAATTTTGTGGTTCTAAATAATGAATGACTTGAATAGAGTAATGAAAGATAAGATATTTTGTGGTTCTAAATGTTGTTTTTGATTTGGAATATGTGGCTCATGTCTCAGACTTTGGAACAGCTAAGTTTCTTAATCCTGATTCTTCCAACTGGACCTGTTTTGTAGGAACCTTTGGATATATATGCTGCTCCAAGTTAATTTCCTTTCTTTGTATTAATTAATGATTTTACAGTTTATCATTTGTATTAATTGTCTACATTTCATGTTTGTTTTTGAAGCCCTATTTTTCACGTTGATAACTCTTGGTGTTTGTTACAGAACTTGCATACACAATGGAAGTAAATGAGAAGTGTTATGTGTATAGTTTTGGAGTATTAAGCCTGGAAATACTTCTTGGAAAACATCCTGGAGACATTGTATCTACGTTGTTGCAATCAAGTACTGTAGGCCAAACAATTGATGCTATGTTATCGCCACTCACATCCTAATCAATCCTACCACTACCCCTGCTCTCACGGCAATTTCCAATATTGTCACTTACTGATACAAATTAAGACGTACTATTATAACAGACAAATATCTATATTTTTTGTTAAAGTTCAAACTTACCTCTCACATATCAATCCTACCCGTACTCCTGCTCACACGGCACTTACCATTGTAATTATGTAAGGATCTTCTTCACTCATGTTGGATGTTTAAAGCCATCGTATTGTCAGTTAGTGCATACAAATTAAGACGTATTAAGAGCATAATGACAAATATACAAATGGTGGAGAAATTGATTTATTGAGAAAAATTATAAGATTAATAATGAACGACTTTTAATATTTTGTGGTTCTAAATAATGAATGACTTGAATAGAGTAATGAAAGATAAGAAGATTTTTTTATGTAACTTATTATTACTCTTAAAGATAAAAGACAAGCGAATGACTTTAATTAAGTCGACTCTTCACTATTACAAAAGGAATATTAATTATTTATTACAATATTTTGTGTATAAATATCACCAACGTCTCCCATTATAATGCATGCAATATCATAATAAGTCTCTTGTTCAATTATAATACATCAGTGATTGACTATACTTTCATTTCATTGTGTTAAAATTTCCAAAATGCTTCAGAAGATGAAGTTTTTACCAATGTCGTGTCTTATTTTGTTCTTCTTTGTGTTTGTAATTGCCACATCACCTCATGCTGCAACAAAAATCCAAGGCAGTGAGGCAGATGCTCTGTTAAAGTGGAAAGCAAGCCTTGAAAACCATAGCAGGGCATTTCTCTCTTCATGGATTGGTAATAATCCTTGTGGTTGGGAAGGAATCACGTGTGATTATGAATCAAAGTCCATCAACAAGGTAAATCTCACCAATATTGGACTAAAAGGTACGCTTCAAAGTCTCAATTTCTCATCACTTACAAAAATCCACACCTTAGTTTTAACAAATAACTTCTTGTACGGAGTTGTTCCACACCATATTGGAGAGATGTCTAGTCTAAAAACTCTTGATTTGTCGGTTAACAATATCTCTGGACCAATTCCTTTCACTATCGGCAATTTAACAAAACTAAGTGAATTATATTTTGACTCAAATGCCCTCATCGGACAAATTCCACCTTCCATAGGTAACTTGATCAATTTGGATACTATTTACCTTTCAAGAAATCAACTCTCTGGACCAATTCCTTCCACCATCAGAAATTTAACAAAATTGAGTGTATTAAGTCTTTTCTCAAATAATCTCATTGGACAAATTCCACCTTCCATAGGTAACTTGATCAATTTGGCTAATATTAACATTTCAAGAAATCAACTCTCTGGACAAATTCCTTCCACCATCGGAAATTTAACAAAATTGAGTAGTTTAGTTCTTTACTCAAATAATCTCACCGACAATATCCCAACAGAAATGAATAGGCTTACCGATTTGGAACATCTCCATTTTGCTGATAATAATTTTGTTGGTCATTTACCTCACAATATTTGTGTCGGTGGAAAGTTGGAAACATTCTCTACTGCTCTTAACCAGTTCACAGGCCTAGTTCCAGAGAGTTTGAAGAATTGCTCAAGCCTTAAGAGAGTGAGGCTTGAACAAAACCAATTGACTGGAGATATAACAGATAGTTTTGGTGTGTATCCAAACTTGTACTACATGGAATTGAGTGATAATAAATTTTATGGTCATATTTCTCCAAATTGGGGAAAGTGCAAGAATCTCACAAGTCTTAAAATCTCCAACAATAATTTGACAGGAAGCATACCACCAGAACTAGGCAGAGCAACAAATTTACAGGAACTTAACTTGTCTTCTAACCATCTCACGGGGAAAATTCCAAAGGAGTTAGAAAGTTTATCTTTGTTGATCAAACTATCCATAAGTAACAATCATCTTTCTGGAGAAGTTCCTGTACAAATTGCATCATTGCATGAACTAACTGCATTGGAGCTTGCAGCAAATAATTTCAATGGCTTCATCCCTGAAAAACTTGGTATGTTGTCTAGGTTATTGCAATTAAATTTGAGCCAAAATAAGTTTGAGGGGAACATTCCTGTTGAGTTTGGCCAATTGAATGTTATTGAAAACCTTGATCTTAGTGGGAATTTTATGAATGGAACCATACCAGCAATGCTTGGCCAGTTAAATCGTTTAGAAACATTGAATCTCTCACATAACAATCTCTCTGGTACCATTCCCGTAAGCTTTGTTGATATGCTAAGCTTGACAACTGTTGATATATCTTACAACCAGTTGGAGGGTCCAATTCCAAACATTACAGCTTTCAAAAGAGCTCCAATTGAAGCACTGAGAAAAAACAAAGGCTTGTGTGGTAATGTCTCTGGCCTAGAGCCTTGCTCAACATCTGGTGGAAACTTTCATAATCATAAGACTAACAAAATTTTGGTGCTAGTTATATCCCTCACTCTAGGCCCTCTATTCTTAGCATTAATAGTTTATGAGGTCTCCTACCATTTTTGTCGAACTTCAAGCACAAAAGAATACAAGCCTGCACAAGAATTTCAAATTGAAAATCTATTTGCAATATGGAGCTTTGATGGCAAAATGGTGTATGAGAACATAATCGAAGCCACTGAAGATTTTGACAACAAGCATCTCATTGGGGTTGGAGGACATGGAAGTGTTTACAAAGCAGAGTTGCCTACGGGTCAAGTTGTAGCTGTGAAGAAACTTCACTCATTACAAAATGAAGAAATGCCTAACCTGAAAGCTTTCACAAATGAGATCCATGCTTTGACAGAAATTCGACATCGCAACATTGTGAAGTTATACGGGTTTTGTTCACATCAACTACACTCATTTTTGGTTTATGAATTCTTGGAAAAGGGTAGCATGGACAACATTTTGAAGGACAATGAACAAGCTGGTGAATTTGATTGGAATAAGAGGGTGAATATCATTAAAGATATAGCTAATGCTTTATGCTATCTGCATCATGACTGCTCACCTCCTATTGTTCATCGTGATATATCAAGCAAGAATGTTATTTTGGATTTGGAATATGTAGCTCATGTCTCAGACTTTGGAACATCTAAGTTTCTAAATCCCAATTCATCCAATATGACTTCTTTTGCAGGCACATTTGGATATGCAGCTCCAGGTCAATTCTCTTTTCTATATTAATTAAGGTTATAATATTTTGTAGTTTATGTTTAGTACTTACATGTAAAATGTAATTATTTCACAATTGTCTAATCTACATTGCATGTTTTGTTTATAGAATCTTATTTTCACATGATAAATATTTTTAAATTTCTACAGAACTTGCATATACAATGGAAGTAAATGAGAAATGTGATGTTTATAGTTTTGGGGTATTAACCTTGGAAATACTTTTTGGAAAGCACCCTGGAGATATTGTAACTTATCTGTGGCATCAACCTTCGCAAAGTGTTACGGACCTGAGACTTGATACTATGCCATTGATAGATAAGTTAGACCAACGTCTCCCTCATCCTACAAATACCATTGTTCAAGAGGTGGCATCGATGATAAAGATTGCAGTTGCTTGCTTAACTGAAAGCCCGCGTTCTCGCCCTACCATGGAGCAGGTCTGCAGGCAGTTTGTAATGTCATAATTATCTTCAGATACAAATCTTAACCATTAATTATTATTAAGATGAAGGGTTAAAATTCGGAATAACTCTTTAGACTCACTCTTGGAGTCAATATATCCCTCCTCTATATATATATATATATATATATATATATATATATATATATATATATATATCCTAAATGTTGTTTTCACCAAATATGCTTTCGATACTACTCCATTGTTTCATATTTGTAAAACTTTTTGTTTCGATTGTAAATCATTTGAACTTGAGTTGCATTATCAAATTTTATGATCAGTCAACATGTGATTATAAATTTATAGATTAAAGTACATTTTCAATATTGTTATAATTTTAAATTTTGTTTTAACTTTTTATGAAACATTTATATGTGTATAAAACTGAACCTATTGATATCATATAACTCTCATATAGTGTGTCTCACTTCCTTTTTCTTTATGTCGCCTCTATATGAAGTGAAAAGGTTTTTTTGTTAGGAACTAAATGAGAAGATCCAATTCCTAATAAATAATGTCAGGCAATATTTCTAAAAGTCAATTGATTTTTAATCTTTTATACCGAGAATTACACATTAAGTAGTAAGTACATGATTTATGCAGAACGAAGAAAACTTTCAAATATATACAAACAAAGGATGAACTATCTGGACTTAATCTAACTAAACAAGAAACCAAGAGTTTGTCATCATAGTTAACTAAAATATAATATGTTTGTGGGAGAGTGTTTGAGTGATTGACCATAGCATTCATCTTAAATCCAAACCACCAGAGAAGATTAACTTTAAGTTAAATAATTGAGATTTAAGTTTAACTGATCATTTAAGTGTCAACTTCACATCACCATAATAATGCAAGTGGTCAAAACCAAATGAAAATAACATAACATACAATGAATAATCTAATCACAACTTGTTTACACACGATAGTTGAAGAACCCACCAAAATGCTTATTTGGCAGACCAAATTCTACCTCATTTTCCAACATATTTTCATGAGTGTAATTAGTAATTCGTTACTAACCATATATATAATATGCAAAAGTAACAGTAAAAAATATAATCAAAGTCCACCAACATTGTTGCATCTAGTTAGAAACTTCATAATTATGATAACTTAAAGTCAATGCCACGGTGATGTTCATCATATACATTTTATGATATATAAGTTTCCCTCAAACAAAATGCATAAAATTAGGATAATCGGACAAAGGCGAAAGCCAACCTTGATACAAAAAAAAAAAACACAATTCCCAGATAGCATTTTCTGAAAAGAATTGAAGGTTTCGTCAATAAAGATCACACAATTTATGTTAGCAACACAGAAACCCAAAGCAGAAGCTGAAAAGGAACATCCATTACTACAAGAACAAAAACTTATCCCCTAAATTTTTCAACTTCACGCACTTTTTCTCCTTATCATGAAGCATCAACACATCATGTCTCGAGACACCAACACTCATAGATGTCCACTAGCAACAACAACTCACCCTCCCCAAGAATCTCTTTGTCGATGATGAATTTGTTTTGGATGAACTCGCGGTTCAAATGGAGAGCGAGTAGTTTGTTGAAATTGAGCACGTGAGGAATAGTTAAGGGAAAGGTGAGTGAATGCGAGGAGAGTGTGTTTGGAGAATGACTGATTCTGATTAACCAAGGTTGGGGGGTTTTGTGTGGTGGTTTGACGACGCAGAGAGTATGTATGGAGAGGTAGGAGACTAAAGTGTTGTTATTTTTGTTGTTGATAGAATTAATTTCGTTAGAGTAAGAAAGGATTGAAACTTGAGGAGTCAAAATTTGAAGCGTAAAATTTGATGGGGATTTGTGATGAAGGAAGAACGCCACGTGGAACAAACTAATCAAAAACATATGAGATTGAGTTCGATGTTGAATTACTATAGATATTGATGCTTTTTTTTTATATATATAGAAATGAATATTGATGCTTTGTTCTACTGATACATTTTCACTTCTGATAATAATCGTAATAAAATAAAATAGCAAATGAAGTTAATGAACCCTAGTCTAGTTCCTGCTCAGGACTTCAAAATTCAGTACTAAACCAATTTTAGAACCACTTTTAAAGCAAAAGCATCAGTATTGTGATTTATCATTTAAAGTACGAAGAGGGATATGTACAAGGGACGCGAGTTATCATCCCTTTGACGACCATACTGTGATAAATGCAACAGATATGAGCCAAGGGACACAAGTTTTAAGTTATAGGTCTGGTTTGAGGTGTAGTAAAGGACCACTGATCCCCTTTCTTTCACCAATGATTTATTATTTTAAAAAATTAAATGCCAAATGTTTAAGGAACCTCATTGAAAGGAAACACCAGTGATCCTCTTACCTTCTTTACTGATTTTAATTTAATATTTAAATAAAATGGTAAAGATAAATGGCGGGAACCTTGTATAAAAAGTCATCTTTAAAGATAATAGATGAAGAAATTTTCCCAGAAATAATACACAACTCGTGACAGGGAATCCGTAAAATATGACAACTTGATGCATGAAACCAATACCAAATATAATGTTAACTAAATGGAAAATCTACATTATAAGGTTGGAAACAATACAACAAATTGTGAACACCAAAAGCAAATATTCAAAAAAATATGTAAAGAGTTGTGCAGAGAGATCCAAGCAAATGTTATGGTCAGCGATGTTTATATATATATATATATATATATATATATATATATATATATATCAAGTTTATAACAGATTCAGTCACAAATTACTACTGATCATTCAGACACATCTTTTTGGAAGAATCTAAAATAGCAAATCACTTCCTTTCCACAAGTGACCCACTATTCTACAAGTAATGCTCATGGCATCTAAACAAAAGGGAAAGTATCTTTAAAAAGAGTAAATAAAGAAATAACTAAATTTTTTTTATTAAGTGAAGATGCACAATTTACATATTTTTCTCTTTTGGTGTATATATTTTTTTAATGCTCCACTGTAAACAATAGGTTCACATCATGTAGAATTAATTCATACTCCAAGCGTGGTAAGAAATGCTTTACATTGGAAAATGTAAGATAAAAACTAGAAATGGAAAGAACTTCAGCTAAATGATCTGGCAACAAATCCTATCTCTTTGAATATATGAGCCTTTGCGTTACCTAAATTCCCAGTCCCTCAAGTAGATAAGTTAGTCCATGAACAGCACCAGCCACCAAGCATGAGAATTGCAGTATTCTAGTTCCTGATTGCGGTAAACAAGTGCCGTAGACTACTACCCACAAACATATGTCAGTTAAGTCACCAACATATTGCATTCAACAAAATTAGGTATGTTCAATAGAATAAATCATTTGCTATCAGCAGATTCTCATGAAACAAGAACACTGGCAAATAGATAGACTAATAATAATATCACAGAAGAAAAAACAAAAATAAGGTAGATGGTATCAATAAATGATCCTCATGACAGGCAAAAACAAAGCCATTACAATGGACCGGAGCTTTCAAATCAACCCCTTTAAAGCAAATTTTATCACATATCATGGATGGTGAAACAAATATAGAGAACTTATGAGCTCATAAGTCAACGTTCTAGGAGAATTGAGAAAATAGCTTCAATAGCTAAAGGCTCTGGTACCTTCTCTTGCTGATGTAAGCATCTAATAAAGTTACTAATTTACCTTATGGAATAGCTATCGATACAGCATAGTAATCTGTACTGTAGGGCATCCTACAAGAGTTCCTTTAACCCGTTCCAGTTTTATCTTGGTTTTCACTATTTTCATTTTTCAAAAAAGAACTTGCTCTCATTGGTTTGAGAATTTCATCACATGATACTGTATAGATTGTTGCCAAATACGTCTTGAAGTGTTAGACTTTGGTCTGCATCATCATCTTTTGAGCAAGTTTCAAAAGTTCCTCCTAGTTTTACCGTATATGGATGATTCTGTTGTAGTTTTTAGAGGAAGACGGGGACACAAAATAATAAGAAAACACAGTTCAGAAGGGGAAATAGATAAGGGCTAAAAATTACAAGAAAACAGGCCAAATATCATACAAATAAACTCATCACATTAATCAATGTATTGTCATCATAATAAATTAGATTTTGAGACCCCTTATCACAATATGAGAACACAAACATCCAAAAGGCAATTAATTCTTTGTCAAAAAAGGAAATTAATTAACACAACTGCATTTTTGCCCGAATGCAAATCCGCATGAACATACATGAGGAACTTTACTTAACAATCAGAATGAACGGTTCTGAAGAGAAACCGTGCAATTTTTGTTGAACAACCACAAGAAGCTACGTGAAGATCTAACACCCCAAAAGGTACGTGAAGATCTAACACCCCAAAAACACACAGAATAGTTCAAGTGAAAACCAAACACAAAAAAGCCTATCTATCAACTCTGAAAACATACAGAAAGCGCATTAAATACAAAGGAAACAAAACACCCATTGTACCGATAACTTGATAAGTTGGTGACACTTAACAAGATTCTCAACGATGCTTTGATGATGCAGAAGTTTTGCATTGACTGAGGATTTGCATTCTTTTGAAATTGTAGGTGCAATTGTGATCACAACTATCAAATCGAGATGGAGATTGTGAATTGAAAGAGTGAAAAACCTATTTCCAAATCATAAATGGAATCTAACTGAATTGTATGTGGCACAATTAATGAAAATATGACATTAAGCTTAAACATGTGATATACAGTACACACAAAAAAAACATAAGTTGATATATGGTATCCAAACTTCAAAATGATTCACGATTCAAGTCATCAATCAAAAAGACAAAAGTGACTGGCTACACAAAGCTCAAGTGTTCAACCCCTAAAAAATCATAATCTATAATAATAAATCGAGATTCATCAGAATAAATTGAGATTCATGTTGAAGTTCAACAATCAGACAGAAAGAATTGAGATCCATGCTGCAATTCATGTCAAATTAGATACACGCAATTTGCATAGGTTAGGTTCATTTTTGTTTCAAACCGAGATACGACTAGAATGTATTGTAAAATATTTATAAACATGGTTGTGATGACAGATAATCTAGTACTAGTGCTGTCAAAATGAATTTTGGCTTGATGTCTTCTCTCATTCTATATTCCTTCATAAATAGTACAGACTCAGTAGCTACAATTAATGACTTAATCACTATTACTAATTATAAATATATTATGATTTGAATTCTAATTCTAATCATATACAATTAGTAACTTCCTAAATTATACAAAATATATAGGAAACTAATGATGACAGATCCCCTTATTGACAAATACAAGTTGTAGAACAAGATAAAAGGTGAGTATATATAACTACTACAGTGTGGGTAACATCTTTGAGTTCAAAAAAAGGGACCATAAGAGAATGCAAATTCTTTTGTTGATGACATTCCACTGTGATAAACTTCTTTTAAAATATAAATATATAATCAAAATCCAACCAAATGTTCTCAATCCAATCATAACGTAGCTGTAAATATGTGATGTGTAGTAAAAAAAGATAATTACCTCTCCCATAGCAAAAATGTTGTATACTAAATTAAATGATCTGATCCATTTTCACCAGTACCCTTTGCAAGAGCAAGATCCATTTTTGAAATGATGGAAGCGACTTGAGTCTCTGAGTATGATCTCATGTTCAACAATCATGGATATATAGGTAATGGCACTATGGCAATCACCACAGATGCGTAGATTCTTAGTGATTCGAATAGGTGCACCTGGGGGTAGTGTTAGGATGGCATAGGCAAGAGCCAACTTCTCACTGTGTTCTAAAAGCTGGTCACCCTTTTCTTCATCATCCACATCATGAAGAGCAAAGTTTGTCTGTGGAACATACCCAATGGCCTTAATGCGCTGAATCAAATCTGCAAGTGTTTCATATATCTTCTGAGATTGTGAGTGAGTTCTGTCTCCCACATAAAAGGTTTCCATACCTTTCCTTCCTTGGACCCAGCTCCAACCAGGTCTTTTCTTGATTCCAGTACGTTTCATCAAATATCTAATCCTCGCCACATCTTTCCAGCGTCTGGCATTAGCATATATATTTGAAAGCAATGTATATGTCCCATCATTGTCAGCCTTCAATTCTAACAGTTTTTTCGCCGTGAATTCTGCAAGTTCTACATTTGAGTGTGTCCTACAAGCACTAAGCAAGGCAATCCACACTACTGGTGTTGGTTCCATCGGCATATCATTAATGAGTCTCATAGCTTCACCTAGACGACCAGCTCGACCCAAAAGATCAACCATACAAGCATAATGCTCTACTCCAGGATCAACCCCAAAATCCTTGCTCATTCTATAAAACAAATCGATTCCATGATCCACCATTCCCGAATGACTGCAAGCATAAAGCACGACAAGAAAGGTTATGCCATCAGGCACTAGAGCCACTTTCCTCATCTCATCAAAAACACGGAAAGCATCTTCGCTGCGTCCATGCATGCCATACCCGGTGAGTAGCGAGGTCCAAGAGACAGCATTTCTCTTCGACATGCTGTCGAAAACTACTTGGGCAGTATCTACATCTCCGGATTTGGAATACATGTCTATGAGACAATTAGCCACAAACAGAACATCTGAATCGATACGACTTCTTCGCAACACATAAGCATGAATTTGCTTACCAAACCTCAATGCTGCCAAACGAGCACAAGCCATGAGCACACAAGATATAGTAAAATCATTTGGAACTATACAGTTATCAATTTTAAACATTTCAGAGAAAAGTTGCAGGGCATTATTTGCATCACCATGCTGAGCATAACCTCCAATCATCACAGTCCAAGTGACCACATCCCTATCTTTGGGACATATTTTATCAAACACAGCACGAGCCACTTCTAAACTCTTGCATTTAGCATACATATCAATTAGAGCATTAATCACCGCCAAATCATCATTATCATCATTATGCTCCCCCTTGAGAATAAATTTAATTGCATAACAATGAGTTTCTTTTCCATGAAGCAAAGCTCCAACAGACGCACAACCAGAAAGCAACGACATGAGAGTAACCACATTAGGACGACAACCACATTCACACATTTCCCTAAACACATCCATCGCTTCACAACCAAACCCTCTCTGAGCATACCCAGAAATAACAGAACTCCAAGTAACAACATCCAATTCAATGTTCTCCTCCCTCATTTTCCCAAACAAAGAAAGTGCATCCTCAAATCTACCATTTTGAGAATACCCGGTAACCATAGCATTCCAAGTAACAACATCCTTAAACCTCGTCCTCTCAAAAACCTTATTAGCATCCTCCATTTTCCCGCATTTTGCATACATATCAACCAAAGCATTCCCAACAAAAACATCATCAACCAATCCAGTTCTAACACAAAAACCATGAACTTGTCTCCCACATAACCCCAAACCAAGATAACCACAAACAGGAAGTATATTAACAACACCAACAGTATCCGGCAAAATCCCATACCCCACCGTCATTTCCCTAAAAAGCAAAACAGCAACATTCGGAACAAAACAATGCGAATAAACAGAAACAATCGAATTCCACGACACAGAATCACAAATCCCTCTTTGACACAATTCATCAAACACCTTACGCGCATGCAAAACCGCTTTACATTTCCCATACATAGACACCACAGCATTACAAACAAACACATTAGAGTCAAAACCCAATCGAATAACACAACAATGAATCGAAGCACCGAGTTCAAAATTCGAAATTTCTCCGCACGCTTTGAAAACAAAAGGGAATGTGTAATGATCAGGTGTCCAGTTAAGTGTTTTCATACGATGAAAAAGGCGTAAAGCGGTGTTCGGGGAATTTAAATGAAGTGTGTGTCGTATAAGTTGGTTCCACCAGTAAACAGAAGAGTGAGATGGTGTAACGTTTTTTTCTAAAAGTAAAATAGCGTTTGTTATGGAATTTGAGGAAATGTATGTGTAAATGAGGTTGGTGATGTTTGTGTAGTTGTTTAAAAGATGACCGTGTATAATGTATTGTTGATGAAGTAGTTTTGTTTGGATTAATGTTTTGCATTCTTGTTTTGAAATTGTTGAAGAATGATATAAGAGGAGATTATGGGTATTGATAAGTAGTGGTGGTTTTGAGTTGAATAGAGGGAAGCGTAAGAGCATGCTAAATTTTAAATGATGATTATGCAAAGAAGCATTCAAGAAATGAGTGTTCAACTATATAGAGCAAGAAGGGATGTGGTGATGTATTGTCCACAACACCTTGTCAATATACTTGGTTCATCTAAACCGTCAACTTCAACTTTTAGAAAGAGATTAAATTTTTTAAAATTTTTGTGTGTGTATGGCAATGTGGTTTCAAGTTTCAACCTCAAACTTCATGCACATTACTCAAACCTCTCATAACTATATAGCTCATAGCTAACGCTTTTTCCTTCTTTCTTTTTTCCAAAACCCAGAAAACGCCTCTTCCGTCTTTCCTCTTCCAAAACCATACTTCTTCAAGCAAGACTTCTCCCTTCGATTGAGAAGACTTGATTCTGCTGTAATTGAAATTGAGTGAAACGAAACCTAAAGGAAAAAAAGACTTGCTTCAACGATGGAGAAGAATTGATTTTACTGTAATTTAATCTTAATCTCAGTTTAAGTAGGTCATGTAAACTGAGTTTAAGTAGGTCATATAAACTGAGTTTAATTGTACATACTTAAACTCAATTTAAGTAGGTCATGTAAACTTAGTTTAAGTAGGTCATGTAAACTTAGTTTAAGTGTACATACTTAAACTTAGTTTAAGTGGGTCATGTAAACTTAGTTTAAGTAGGTCATATAAACTGAGTTTAACTGTACATACTTAAATTCAATTTAAGTAGGTCATGTAAACTTAGTTTAAGTAGGTCATGTAAACTTAATTTGAGAAAGAGTTTTGTCATTCTTTGTAGCTTTACATGATTCAAAACAAAAAATAAGTAATAACAATTTCTGAATTTTTTTGTAAAAACAAAAATGTAAAAAATATAAATTTTTAAAATGTTTGCCTTTTTGTAAACAATATTTTGTTTATAGGGAATAAAGTAATTTAGTTATTACAATTTTTTACGACACAAAATTATCTTCAAATAAACCCTCAACAAGAGATAATAGAAAAATTAAGCTAAAAATATATATAAAGATAGATCTCAAAGAGAGGACATAAAAATGTAATGCCTCTTCAATGGCTTCCAAAATTTTGATCTACTTGAATGTCAACAACACCTTGTCAATATAGTTGGTTCATCTAAACCGTCAACTTCAACTTTTAGAAAGAGATTAAATTTTGGCCAAATACATCCATGGGTCCTTTAAGTTTCACGTTTTTACCGGATCAGTCCTTTAAGTTTATAAAGTTTCAGATTGGTTCTTTAAGTTAATTATCAAAAGCTTACGTCGTTACCCTTTCAGTCAACTTCCGTTACAATAAAGCTGATATGTCTGTTAAGTGGGTGATGTGGCATAGGGCAACGTAAAACGCTACGTTTTGGTCAATCCAGAGTGTTAACTCTGAGACTTTCATTTTCCTCATTCATAACACAGAAATTAGGGTTTGAGAATTGGGGGTAAATCAAAAAACGAAAATTGGGGGAAAAAATCTCTCAATGTCGATCTGCTTATGCTATTGCGAATCTAAAATGCTTCCTTAATCAAAGGTTTGATTATTTCTTATTCTCTGCGAATCCAAATGTGAACCCTGCGAACCTGATTCTTTCTTATTCTTCTTCGTTTTTTTGTTTTTTCACTGTTGTCGTTGTTCGTTTATGCTGTTGTCGTTTTTTCGCTTATGCTGGTAACGAGAATTCGAAGAATTAGGACGATTTGAAGCCATGCTTTTCTTCAAAAAGCTTCAAATTGGTCGTTAATGGGGTTAGGGTTTTCAATTTGGGGAAGAATGGGTGAAGATTGAAGAAGAATGATGAGGAATCTGATGGGGCATTAGAGTTAACACGCTGGATTGAGCAAAACGCAGCCTTTTATGCCACATCACCCACTTAACGGACATATCAGCTTTATTGTAACGGAAGTTGAATGAAAGGGTAACGGCGTAAGCTTTTGATAACTTAAAGGACCAATCTGAAACTTTATAAACTTAAAGGACTGATCCGATAAAAACGTAAAACTTAAAGGACCCAGGGAGGTATTTGGCCTTAAATTTTTTAAATTTTTTGTGTGTGTACATTATTGGTAATGTGGTTTCAAGTTTCAACCTCAAACTTCATGCACACTACTCAAACCTCTCATAACTATATAGATCATAGTGGCTTAAAAGAGGATTAATAGATAGAGTTAAACAATAGAGTTGTTGTCATTGTAGGCATCGCAAGGCAAAAGATTGATTTAAGGTACAGAGTACAGACACAAATTTACAGGTTGTTGTTAGTACTGCGAATGCAAGTATTAGTTTTTATATCGTTCCACAGGGATTAATGTGATATCATATTCCGTTCAACTTCGATTATCGTTTTAAGTTAGGGTTTAATCATTTGTTTTACTACACTACTCATACTTTTAAAACATAATAAATAAATGGTAGAGTAATAGGACATAGAAGGTGTTTAGGATTGACTTTCATCAATCAAACATTGGTTATATCCGATTGATCACAAATACGAATTCTAGCGTTTTCTTATATATTGCATTATTACGTATTGCTCATCAACATCATTGATTTCCCAAATGACATCGTGATATCGATTGTATCGTTTAATCGATGATTTCTCAATCTATTAAACGATCCAAAAGCATTAAGATTCAATACTATAATGTAATTATCAAAACCAAATCCCATTTCTAGAATTTCTTATCTTGATAGAAAATCATTCTAAACCTAGATTCAAAAGCCTTTTTCAACAACATTTAAATCAAACATAAGATTGAAAAGCAAGAAGAAATTCAATGGTATATAAAAATAGCTAGAATCATATATTGAATAATCAAAAGTTTACAACATGAGTGATTGGTTACCTATCAATCCCAACAAAGGAGATTGGTTGATCATTTTCATGACAACTCTTGCAAAATAGGAAAGAAAGATGAAGATAGTTGAGAGCTTGATGTCTCAAAGCTTCTAATGATCTTCTTCAATCCAAATCTAGTTGCTATATGAAGTTTTCCTCCTTCTAAGCCTATTCTCTCTCAAAGATTATAAGTTTTCTAAGCTCTGGAAAAATAAATATTCTGATAAAAAGCTATGTATCAAGAAATGAGCTTAAAAATCTATTTATATGCTGAGAAAATGTTCGCTCGCTACAAGCGACCAGCCTGTCGCTTGTAGCGAGGACTTCAGTTGGCCAATCATAGAGCTCCACGTCACCATCAGCATTAAACCGCCCCATTGGTCGCTACAGCGACCAGGTCTGTCGCTACTAGCGACCAGCCTTTGAAATTCCCTGCCTATCCTCGCTACTAGCGTCCAGTTCATCGCTACAAGCGATGAACTCCTGATAATCCCTGCCTAAGCTCGCTACTAGCGATGGATGCTGCGCTTCAAGCGATGGCTTCCTGGAAATCCCTGCCTATCCTCGCTACTAGCGATGGGTCCTGCGCTTGTAGCGATGGCATCAAGAAAACCTTCAATCTTTTGCATCAATCAGGTTCAAGCATGTATTTCCTGCATAAACACATGGGGTAAGGCTTAGGATCACATTCATTGCATTTTTAACATATTTATGCCCTAATCCTAAGATAACTTGTACAACAAGTAAACATAAGTGCCTAAATTTGTACCAAAATATAACAACATTTAAGCACTTATCAAACTCTCCCCAACTTACATTTTGGTTTGTCCTCAAACCAAAGAACAAAAGGAAATTTTTCATAGCTTTGAAAACCACAGTATTGAGCAATTTAGCAAAGGATTCAAAAGTGTGAAGAATTAAACATCCAAAGAGTGATTCAAATGTGATTGCGCAAGCTAAAGTGCGGTTTCTCATTAAACAAGATACATTCTACAAATGTGAACTAGTTCTAAACACAAGGAATTAAATCATACAATCCTAAACAAGCAACATGTTTAAATTTGAACCAAACCTAACACACTTCTATATAAAGTATATGAACAATTGAAATCATTTGTGAGGGTTATGAACACTCATCCAATAAACATGATAACATACAATCAAATTATGTGTCTATCTAATTATCATTTCCACAAGCATAAAAGGCATTGATCAAAAGGACTTTAAGGGTTGTAATTGGGCTAGGCTACAAAAGAATTGTCATATGTGGGATATTTGAATTCAAGTGGCCAAGCAAAAGGAAACATTCAAACTAATTACAACTTCCTTCTTTCTCCAATACAACACTTGGTGAATTTCATTCTTTTTTATTCTTGATTGATTCTTGACAACTTTTCTTATTTTTTTCTTTGAAATCTTGCAAACCTTTTCATTTTTCTCTTTTCTTTTTCTTGGTTTGCTTTTCTTTCTTTTTTTTTTTTTTTTCTTTTCTTTTCAAGATTGTCAAGATCAATTATTACATTCACCCATACATTGACTTAAATAAAACCTTCCATTCTCCCCAACTTATCCCAATGATACCCTAATCGAATGTTCCTTTGTTATTATGGCAAAGGTCAATAAAAACGACGGATAAGGGTTCAAAAGAAAACAACAATCAGAATTTAATAGAGAGTTAACTGTGACTGAATTTTTTTACAAACTCCGGCAATTTAAATAAGCAGATTAGCTTATTAAATTGACAGTCCACAGTTAACAATTCTGATTCCATTAGGCTCAGCTGGGTTAACAGATACTCACACATCTCACAGGGTAGGTTCATTTGGTCAAGTATTTCTCTCAATTTCAAAAAAATTGCCTTGATCATTTCAATGCTCTTATACAAATTAAAACAACAACAGATTTAACATAATCTAACTGAGTTAAACATGGTATTGGTCTCCTGCATATATATACATTGGTTGAGGATTCCTCACATTTTTGGCTAGTTCTATATTGGTTCAAAACTAAACACATGCTTGCTTAAAAACTGAATAAATTAACTTGTGCGTGTAAAGAACTTATTCACATTAAAGAATATACCTAGAATAACGAGAAAACGAGTACCTTAGCTGCGCGCTTTAACACTCATTCTTATCATTATCACTCAGATGATTCACAGTTCAAGCATTGCTTTTGAATCATTCATCTTTCTTTCAAAATTTGTTGGGATTTTCAAAAAATTTTAACATAAATACTAAAGCATAAATAAAATAGAAACTATACTAACATGTTATACCCAAAATATAAATAACATAAACATAAACATAATATTATCCAAGGTACAACAGAAATACCAAAAGTACAAAGCATAAATCAAAATGTTAAAGTACAAAGCAGAATAAATAAAACGAAAGAAAACAAATCAAGATCTGCTGCTCTGCATCAATCTGAATCTGTGGCCATGTCGTCCTCAGAGTCTATCAAATCAGCTACCCTGCGATCAATAGACGCAAATGAAGAATCATCACCCAGATCAGCATCGACATCGGCGTCGTCATCACCATCGTCTCCAGCATCCTGATCATCACCAGCACCAGCTGCCTCTGCCCCTCCTGGAAAGAATGGCCTGTCCCCAGGCCAAGCAATGTGCTCAGAGAAGAACGCAGGTGTCCACGGGCTCTGGCCACTGTCGTGCAGATGGCTCTGAAGCGTAGTAAGTGCCCGATGATTTGACGCATTCTGCGCCAACAACATAGAGCTCACAGTAGCATAATCCCAACCGGATAAGTCCAAAGGTGGAATGGTCGGATGGCTTGGGTGGCTAGTAGTCTCAGGTGGTGGTGGTGGCATATGAGAAGGTCCTGCTGAGGATGATGGTCGTGGTGAGGTATGAGGTGGTGATGGTGGGGCAACAGGTGCAGGTGCAGAGCAATACCTATTGATGTATCTATCATCAATAGGATTTTTAATCTCCTCATCAACTTGTGATGGCATATGAACTCTAGCTCTCCTACATAGACCCATAATCAACCCGGGAAAAGTTAAAGGACATTTAGGTTTGGCCGGGGGTAATAGTCCACTTTCAGCAACAATCCTCATCTCATTAGCAATAAGCCTAGCTACGTCCACTTGACGCTGAGTGAGGATGTAGTGAACTAGGGGGGTCACATCTAAAGTGGTGGAGGAGGTGTGAGATTTGGGGCGAATGTTATAAAGAATCAGGGTAAGGATTACCTGAGCCTCAGTGGTCATGTGCTCACGGAATGCTCTGAAAGGCTTACCCGAAGCCTTACTCACGTCATAACCCTTCCCCGCTTGGAAGATGTCCTGTGCTATGCTGTCGTGGTCCCAGTCACCACTCCTCTGACGCTCACCAAAATCACACAGTGCTGTGGGTGCAAGTATATTATCCTCTTCATCGTCAACCAACTCCAACGGCTTGCCCAGATATGAGTTGATGGACATGCGGTCGAATGTGACGGTGCGCCCACGCACGTAAGTAGTGAAGGTAAACTCATCTGAAGGATCGGAGGGGATCGCGTTCGCATAGAACTCGCGCACGATCTCATAGTTGATCCTCCGAGGTGGCGTACAAAGGATTCCCCACTTCCTCTCTTTAATCACAGCTGCTATATGTCCATATTCACCCTCTTCAGAAATTTCAAATCTCTTCTCGGACCAGATTCTTCTCGTCCTCAGTTCCTCGTATCTCTCCTGGTTCCTCCAGCTGAGGAAACGAGCTGCATCGTGTTGTGGCACATTTGCTCGTGGTCGTGACGAGGAACTTTCAACGTTCCTTTGACGTTTAGAAGCAGTTTTAGGTGCCATTCCTACACAATGAGTTAAAACAGATAAAAGTCAGGTAGGTCACAAGTCATATATCAATCAAAACAAAAATAAAACAAATTCTGGGTTCGCTCGCTACAAGCGACAGCTTGGTCGCTGTAGCGACGAAACCCAGAAAATGCCTCTTTCCCTCGCTACAAGCGTACTGTAGCGAGGAAGACCCTTTTCAGATTTTCATGTTTTTCTTGATTTTGACTAACTTATAGCATGCGAAATCAACATTAAAGCTAAAATAAATGACTAACAATCACCTAAACTTCCTAAATCCTCAAAAACCCTAATTTATTTTGAATTTTACAAAAGGGTTTTTCCAAAAATACGATTTCTATGTACAAGAGGATTAAAGGGAAGTTTTCCTAGTGATTCTAGGTCATTTATAACAACTTAAACTAAGTATAAGCAATGGGTAACAACAGGGCATGATTTATTTCAAAATTTCTTAAAAACCCTAACCCTAAATTACGAAATCACATGCAGGCACTAATAGCAAGTAAAAAGCTTAAAAATAGTAACAGACAGGGACGAAATACATACCTGGTGAGTTGATTTAGCAAGATTATTGCAGGTACAGAGTGGATTTTTGCAGAACTTAAGCAGAAATGGAAATGAACAATGCAGAAATGATGTGGAATGTTTACAGATGGAAAGAGATGCGAAAATGTAAGTTTAAAAGGCTAATGCAATAAATGAAAGTGGTTGGGGGGTGGCTGAAGCGACAGGTCAAGCCTGGGTATTATAAAACTGTTTTCTGATACGCTCGCTACAAGCGCGCGATTCGTCGCTACAGCGACAGGCAAAAAGCCCATCGCTACAAGCGAACATTGGCGCTACAAGCGCAAGTGCAAAAACTGTCGCTACAAGCGACAAGTGCGTCGCTACAAGCGACAAGTGTAAATTCCATCGCTACAGCGATGAGTTGGTCGCTGTAGCGACCATGACAGAAAACAGAAAAATAAAATTTGAAGTTCTAACCACTATCCCAACATGCATAAATATTTGTACAGAAGTAAACTAACACTAAAAACACAACATACTTACAAAATTGGGGTGCCTCCCAACAAGCTCTTGTTTAACGTCATTAGATCGACGCCTGTTTCGCTTACGCATGTGAATCGATGAGTGAAATCGTCGTCGTGTGTCGAACGACTTCACCTCCGAAATATGGCTTCAGCCTTTGTCCATTCACTGTCCAAGTCGACTTGGTGATAGGATCCTCAAGTTCCACGGCTCCATAAGGTTTCACTTCCTTTATCATGAACGGACCGGACCACTTGGACTTCAATTTACCCGGAAATAATCGCAGTCTTGCATTGAACAGCAGGACCATCTGACCAGGCTTGAATTCCCTCTTCATGATCTTCTTGTCATGATATCGTTTAACCTTTTCCTTATAGAGCTTGCTTGACTGATAGGCTTGGTCACGCATCTCCTCTAACTCATGCATTTGAAGTTTCCTCTTCTCCCCAGCTTGCTCTTGATCAAAGTTCAAAAACTTGAGCGCCCAAAACGCTTTATGCTCCAACTCGACCGGCAAGTGGCACGCTTTCCCATACACCAACTGGAATGGGGTGAAACCCGTAGGAGCTTTGTATGCGGTCCTATAGGCCCACAACGCTTCGTCCAGTTTCATTGCCCAATCTTTCCTTGAAGATGACACGGTCTTCTCAAGTATCCGCTTGATTTCACGGTTGGATACCTCGGCTTGACCGTTCGTCTGTGGATGGTATGGTGAAGCTACCTTGTGCTTTACTCCATAGTGCTCAAGTGCTTTTGCTAACTGCTGATTGCAGAAGTGTGAACCTCCATCACTTATTAGCACTCTTGGAGTTCCAAATCGGGAGAAGATGTTCCTTTTCAGAAACTTGACCACTGTTTTGCTGTCGGCTTTCTGAGATGCTATTGCTTCAACCCACTTTGAAACGTAATCAACAGCCACCAGAATATACTCGTTGTTCAAAGAAGATGGAAATGGCCCTACAAAGTCAATACCCCAACAATCGAAGACTTCGACTTCAAGGATACTTTGTAGAGGCATTTCATTCCTCTTTGAAATCCCTCCGGTCTTCTGGCAACTCTCGCATTCTTTCACATGTTCATAACAGTCCTTGAACAACGAGGGCCAATAAAAGCCAGCTTGAAGAACTTTAGCTCCAGTTCTTTCTCCACTGTAGTGACCACCATATGGCGAGTTGTGACAATGCCACATGATGTCTTTGGCTTCTTCTCTAGCAACACATCTTCTGATTAAGTGGTCTACTCCAATCTTGAATAAGTACGGGTCATCCCAAATGAATTGAGTGGCGTCTCTCAACAACCTCTTCTTCATTTGCCAAGTGTAATCCTCCGGAATGAACCCCGTTGCTTTGTAGTTGGCCATGTCCGCGAACCATGGTCTTTCTTGCACCGTAAGCAACTGCTCATCCGGGAACTCTTCAAGGATGTCCCTTTCATTCTTCGTTATCTCTTTGTTCACCAATCTGGACAGATGATCAGCTACTAGGTTCTCAGTCCCCTTCTTGTCCTTAATCTCCAAATCAAACTCTTGGAGTAGCAACATCCAACGGATGAGTCTCGGCTTTGAGTCGGGTTTGGTAATCAAGTACTTGATAGCTGCATGGTCAGTCCAAATAACAATTTTCGAACCTATGAGATATGAACGAAATTTTTCTAATGCGAACACTATGGCAAGTAATTCTTTTTCAGTGGTAGCATAATTGACTTGTGCGTCATTTAAAACTTTACTTGCGTAGTGTATAGCATGAAAAATTTTGTTTTTGCGTTGACCTAACACCGCGCCTACCGCATAATCACTTGCATCGCACATAAGTTCAAAATCGTATATCCAGTTTGGTGCGGTGAGTATGGGTGCGGATGTTAAGCTATCCTTCAAACTATTAAAAGCATTTAAACAGTCAATATCAAAATCAAAAGACTTATCTTTGTTGAGCAGGTTGCTCAATGGCTTTGCGATTTTTGAGAAGTCTTTGATGAATCTCCGATAGAACCCGGCATGGCCTAGGAAGCTTCGGATTCCTTTGACATTGACTGGTGGTGGAAGTTTCCCTATCACATCGACCTTAGCTTTATCAACTTCGATACCCTTGGAGGAGATCTTGTGACCAAGGACAATACCCTCGGTTACCATGAAGTGACACTTCTCCCAATTGAGCACTAAGTTGGTTTCCTTGCACCTTTTCAGTACCATATCCAGATTTTCCAAGCATAGATCAAATGATGACCCGAAAACTGAGAAGTCGTCCATGAACACTTCAATGCTTTTCTCTATCAAGTCGGCAAAAATGGCTTGCATGCATCTTTGAAATGTTGCTGGAGCGTTACATAAACCGAACGGCATGCGTCGATATGCGAATACCCCAAAAGGACATGTGAAAGCAGTCTTCTCGTGATCGTCTGGATTCACTGATATCTGATTGTAACCTGAATACCCGTCTAGGAAACAGTAAAAAGCTTGTCCTGACAGCCTCTCTAGCATTTGATCCATAAATGGTAGAGGAAAATGGTCTTTTCTCGTTGCTTTGTTTAACCTCCGGTAGTCGATACACATCCTCCAACCGGTCACGGTTCTCGTCGGTATGAGCTCATTCTTCTCATTTGTGATAACCGTCATACCTCCCTTCTTAGGGACAACTTGAACCGGACTAACCCAAGTGCTATCCGAGATCGGATAAATCATGCCGGCTTCTAGTAGCTTCACTACTTCTTTCCGGACTACTTCTTTCATGTTTGGGTTTAGCCGTCTTTGAGGTTGTGCCACCGGCTTATAATCCTCTTCCATCATGATCTTGTGCATACAATAGGAAGGACTTATCCCTTTTAAGTCGGATAGTGTCCAACCTATTGCTTCTTTGTTGGACTTCAAAACTTCGACCAATCTTGTTTCTTCATGGTTTGATAGGGAGCTACTAATGATCACCGGTTTTGTACCCTCTTTGTCAAGAAACACATACTTCAAATGTGAGGGTAATATCTTCATCTCCGGTTTCACTTCTTCTACTATAGCATCATTCGTCAATTCCTCTATTTTGGCTTTGTGAGGAGGAATTTCCTTCAACGAATCGAGCTCCTTCAAACACTCTTCAAGCTCTAGCTCATCTTCTTCTCCTAGGATACTTAGTGCGTTTGTCAAAACCTCTCTCAAGATGCGTCAAATCATGCAACTGGTTTCTCGTATCAACTATCAATTCTTCCGTTGCATCCATCTTGAGACACGCAGCTTTATCACTAGGGAACCTCATGGCTTCATGGATGTTGAAATTGACTTCTTCATCGTCCACACGGACCTTCATTAAGCCTCCGTCAAGATCAATCATCATCCGTGCCGTTTGCATGAAAGTTCTTCCAAGAAGTATTGGCACGTCATCATCCTCCGGAATGTCCATCACTACAAAGTCGACGGGGAACAAGAACTTGTCGACTTTCACCAACACGTCTTCAGCAATTCCCAATGGACGAGTGTAGGATTTGTCGGCTAATTGCAAGGTTAAGTTGGTTCTCTTCACAACTATATGACCTATCCTTTTGACAACGGATAGTGGTATTAGGTTGATGCTTGAACCCAAATCAATAAGTGCCTTGCCGACATCAACATTGCCAATGGACACGAGCAATGTAACTTTGCCCGGATCTCTCTTCTTTCTTGCCAATGTGTTTTGGATGATCTCACTACAATTTGCATCTAGCAAAATTGTTTCTTCTTCATTGAACCTTCTCTTCTTGGATAAGATTTCCTTCATGAACTTGGCATAGGTAGGCATTTGCTCTAAGGCTTCCGAGAATGGTATGTTGATTTGTAATCTCTTGAAAACTTCAAGGAACCTAGCAAACTGCCTCTCCTTCTCTTTTTTGGCTGGTGTAGTTGGGTAAGGTAGGTGCGGTGTTGGTGCATTCTTCACTGTATCTTGCTTCTTGCTCTTCTCCTTCACCACATCCTTCTTCCATACAATGTTTTCATTTTCAACTACATCCTTATTATTTTTTTCTACTTCTACATCCTCTATATATACATCTTCTATTTCTTCCTCATGCCCTTCATCTTCATCCTTCTCTTTCACCTCATTCTCAACCACCTTTCTCTCTACTTCTAAATTGTCCCCGATACCTTGGCCAATTACCTTCCCGCTCCTTGTAGCTATTGCCTTGCAATTTTCGTTGTCTCTTGTTGCAAGGACTTCCTCATCAAAATGACTTAATTGTCATTTCGATGATGATGCATGATCCTTCGGGTTGGTTTGTGTGTTGGCGGTAAAGGTTCCGCCTTGTTGAGTAGCTTGTGAAAGTTGTTGTGCCAATTGACCCACCTTGCGTCTCCAGGTTTTTAATGGACGCATCTGTGTTTTTCTGGTTGGCCATTGACTGCTGCATGAATAGATTGAGGGTTTCATCAGTGGATTGGTTGCGGTTTTGTTGTGGAGGTTGATATTGGTTGTAATTCTGGTAAGGTTGTCGGTTGTATTGGCCAGCTTCTCCTCTCCACCCTTGACCATAATTTGGGTTATTCCCTCTTGGGAAGTTGTTTGGATGGTTTTGGAATTGGTTAGGAAACTGTTGAGGCCTTGGTTGATTACCAACATAGCTTACCTCTTCTGTGGGGGGTGGACAGAATCCGGTTGGGTGGTCTCCCGAACAAAGCTCGCAAGATGCGACTTGATGTTGTCTTCTTTGCTCGTTGTGGATGTCCTTCATTTGTTGGGGAAGGTTGGCCATTTTCTTTGTCAACTCTTCCACTTGTTGCGTAAGCAACTTGTTTTGTGCAAGGATCGCATCATTAGTTCCCAACTCTAAGATTCCAGTCTTCCTTTGGCTTTGGCTCCGGTTGTGATGAGCTTGGTGATCGTTCAATGCCATTCTATCAATAATAGCAACAGCATCCTCCGCGCTCTTGGCCATTAAAGAACCACCAGCTGCAGCGTCAAGCAAAAGCTTTGATTGTTGTTGCATTCCGTTCCGGAAGAGATGAATTTGTGTTAACTCATCAAATCCATGGTTCGGACATCGTCTGAGCATTGACTTGAAACGCTCCCAAGCTTCACATAGTGTTTCACTTGTACCTTGTGAAAACACCGCAATGGTTGTCTTCGCCTCCATAAACCGGTTCTGAGGGAAAAACCTCTCAAGGAATTTCTCCTCAAGTGTATTCCAATTTGTCATCACCGTTGGAGGTTGGTCTAAGTACCACTCCTTTGCTTTGCCAATCAATGAATGTGGAAACATTCTCATCCACATTGCCTCCTCATTCAGCTCCGTCTCACCAAGTGTTCCCGCAATCTCATAGAATTTTGTGAGATGTTGGTACGGGTCTTCATGATCTAATCCTGAGAATGGATTAGCATATAAGATTTGTAGGATTCCCGTCTTCATTTCTGTTTGCTTGGCAGTCCTCGTCGTTTTCCCTAGTTGTGCAAAACGGCGTGGACTGTTAATACATGGAACCCCAGAACCTCCTGCACCATCTCCTCCTGGCGCAGCCATTTGTAATTCTTGGTTTGGATTAGGACTTGATGAATGACTAGAAACAGAACTCTCCTCTTGTTGCCTCCTCTTAGCTTGTTGCTTCTTTCTCCGATTCTTGCTATTAGCTCTTCTAGCTGTTCTTTCAATCTCGGAATCAAAAAGAAGTTGGTCCTCGGAAATTTGACCTCGCATAAACGATTTCAATAATCTGACCACAAAGAATTAGCAAACAAGATGGATAAGAGTATTAGTTATATACATAAAAGAATTTTGTGCAAAATTGCTTAAAACCATAATTAAAGTTGCAATGATTATAACATCAAAAACTTTAATCCCCGGCAACGGCGCCATTTTGTTAGTACTGCGAATGCAAGTATTAGTTTTTATATCGTTCCACAGGGATTAATGTGATATCATATTCCGTTCAACTTCGATTATCGTTTTAAGTTAGGGTTTAATCATTTGTTTTACTACACTACTCATACTTTTAAAACATAATAAATAAATGGTAGAGTAATAGGACATAGAAGGTGTTTAGGATTGACTTTCATCAATCAAACATTGGTTATATCCGATTGATCACAAATACGAATTCTAGCGTTTTCTTATATATTGCATTATTACGTATTGCTCATCAACATCATTGATTTCCCAAATGACATCGTAGATATCGATTGTATCGTTTAATCGATGATTTCTCAATCTATTAAACGATCCAAAAGCATTAAGATTCAATACTATAATGTAATTATCAAAACCAAATCCCATTTCTAGAATTTCTTATCTTGATAGAAAATCATTCTAAACCTAGATTCAAAAGCCTTTTTCAACAACATTTAAATCAAACATAAGATTGAAAAGCAAGAAGAAATTCAATGGTATATAAAAATAGCTAGAATCATATATTGAATAATCAAAAGTTTACAACATGAGTGATTGGTTACCTATCAATCCCAACAAAGGAGATTGGTTGATCATTTTCATGACAACTCTTGCAAAATAGGAAAGAAAGATGAAGATAGTTGAGAGCTTGATGTCTCAAAGCTTCTAATGATCTTCTTCAATCCAAATCTAGTTGCTATATGAAGTTTTCCTCCTTCTAAGCCTATTCTCTCTCAAAGATTATAAGTTTTCTAAGCTCTGGAAAAATAAATATTCTGATAAAAAGCTATGTATCAAGAAATGAGCTTAAAAATCTATTTATATGCTGAGAAAATGTTCGCTCGCTACAAGCGACCAGCCTGTCGCTTGTAGCGAGGACTTCAGTTGGCCAATCATAGAGCTCCACGTCACCATCAGCATTAAACCGCCCCATTGGTCGCTACAGCGACCAGGTCTGTCGCTACTAGCGACCAGCCTTTGAAATTCCCTGCCTATCCTCGCTACTAGCGTCCAGTTCATCGCTACAAGCGATGAACTCCTGATAATCCCTGCCTAAGCTCGCTACTAGCGATGGATGCTGCGCTTCAAGCGATGGCTTCCTGGAAATCCCTGCCTATCCTCGCTACTAGCGATGGGTCCTGCGCTTGTAGCGATGGCATCAAGAAAACCTTCAATCTTTTGCATCAATCAGGTTCAAGCATGTATTTCCTGCATAAACACATGGGGTAAGGCTTAGGATCACATTCATTGCATTTTTAACATATTTATGCCCTAATCCTAAGGTAACTTGTACAACAAGTAAACATAAGTGCCTAAATTTGTACCAAAATATAACAACATTTAAGCACTTATCAGTTGTCATGTACGAATTTGAGTGATTTAAAATTGATCCTTTTAGACGACTTACTTTGGCGCTTAAAAACTTGACATCGTAAATAATATATAATTAAACCTTTAAATTTTCTTCCTTCTGGTGGTAGATGATGTCGGTTTAACTAAAATGAATTTAATATGACGAGATGAAGTAGAGATCAGATGACTGCTTCACTACGATTCACATGCACTCCATGAACCAATTTTATGCACTAGATAATGTGACTCGGTGGTACTTGTTCTGGATCGGCCAAAGGTCTATGCTCTACTATAAAATCAAGGCCAGTAAACAACATCAGCCCAATATCCTTCAGATATTACGTAATGGGCCAAACAAAGAACCAATTAACGGATAAGGCTAAAAACACCTTAGGTATTGGGACCACAACTGCACAACATTGGTCATTGATGGTCGGATTTAGGCAAATGTGCCAAATCGTTTACCAAGTAATAAAGTGTAAGTAGAATATCGTATCCACATGGATTGCCGTTCAAACTAGGCAATTCATGTTACTTATTTGGGAACAATAAAATAAATAAAAACAATTAAAATAAAAGATATGGGGGGGGGGGGGGGGGTTTGCAATTTAGTTTGTTTGCAGTAAAGCAAGAGTTTAGGAGTTAACCTGGTTTTGATTGTGGAATGTTAGTGGCGGTTAGGATTTTTCGAATCTTCCCTATTCATTTGTTGGAATGAATTAATGGCCATGCGTTATTCAGTTTTTAGCATCTTCTATCTAAGTGATGAGTTTGTGGGGTTTTACTACCTACCAGTTGTCAAGTTGCACCTATTGATCACACGGGTTTGTATGTGTGGGGTCTTACTCTCTCAGAGGTTTGGGTTCAATTCCCTCCACCTGTCAGTTGCAAGCTTACACCGGAGTTTCTATATGGTTCAATGTTTAGGGTCGTCAATCCTGTAGGGAGATACACTTACGCGCGTAAAGGTACGTGAAGGTTCTTACTTTCTCAGAGGTATTTGAATCAACAATGGATATTAGGGTTCCTAAATTCTCAGTGTCCTAATGGTATCCTCGTCTATTGAGTTTTAGAAGGACATCGACATATTCTTCCTCTCGGTAGTTCTACAAACAGGCAGCCCTATCTCGTCTACCTTACTAAGGATGTAAGAAGAATAAAGTTACTATGTTGATTTAAGTCATGAAGTCACTGTGTTTCCCTAATTATGTGGGCCGTTATTAGTTAATTTCTGATTAAGGTAGATTTGCACCAATATTAGGTATGTCACCTTCCTAAGTACATGTATCTCAGGGTGATTCATTTTAGAGGAGACAAATCTTACGCAATAGTAAAATTAAATAGGATTCGAAAAATAACTGAATAAAGAACTTAAATTAAATAATTCAACAAACAAAATAGAGGTTCGTCTTAGAACCCTAGCCTAAAAAGGTTTAGTTACTCATGGTAACTAAAGACAAATTACAAAATAAATAAAACATACCCTAGAGACTTAGAGTGAGGAGAGAGAATCCTCCCTTGAAGCTCCCAGTGCTTTCCTTCCTCTTAAACTCCTTCGTTCTAAATGAAGGATTATGAATGAGAGGAGTGGTAATTATAGGGAGAGTTTCCACCTGAAGTTGGGCTTAAAAACCGAGATTTTCCAGTTAAAACTCCAAAAAAGCATATTTAGCCCGCTCCCAGCATACTTAGGGCGCTTTCCTGAGCGCATAGGTGTAATTTTCATGCGTACAAGCTCGCCGCACATTATTCTTCTTATTACCTTAGATCAGTGGCGTCGTATATGGAAAGCTAGTTTCCCCATATTTTCTTTTCAAAAGATCAAAACTACCAAAAACTCCCAAAAAAAGAATCACATTTGAATGGCTAACAACAAGCAAAACTTCCAGAAAAAGTGTGGCTCGTCTCATCAATCCGGCAGATTGAACCGCCACATCACCTTTTTTGATTGAAACTCCACAACCGAAAAGACCACCACCATTGCCAACAGTTTCACCTTCGACTGCAATAATAAGGATGGATGACATCTTTTACAACTTCATCCAAGTCGTCAATAATCAAAATTGCATCATTGAAGACCAGAATCGATGTCTTCAACAATGTGGAGAGCCATCGATCAAAGTTGCGACCGAGTGTAACCACCTAGAGCCAGCGTTCAGTCAGATTTCACCACATCAAGAACAAAAATCTGAAGGTGAGAAAAACACAAGAAAGGGGGGTTGAATTGTGTTGGATTTTTCTGGTTTCTTTTTCTGAGTGTTGGAACTGGTCAAATTCTGATGGTTTCCGCATTTGGCACAGAGTCTGAGTGCAGCGGAATAACAGAACACAAAGATAAAAGGTAGATGAGACAGAAAGAGAAGACACAAGCAATTTATACTTGTTCCTCCCACAACATAGGAGTAGTCCAGTCCCGTTGCACTTCCAATGGATTTCACTATAATCTCACTAGATTACAATTGCTCAAGGACTCTTCCAATAGACTTCCTAATGCTCAAGCACACTTGCAAGAGACTTTTAATGCTCAAGGTCACTACGAAGAGACTTCTAATGCTCAAGGACTACTCCAAGATACTTTTGTTGCTCAAGCACGCAGACAAGAGACTTCAAATGCTCAAGGGCAACCCCAAGAGACTTCTAGTGCTCAATCACAAATGAAAGAGACTTCTGATGCTCAAGCTTTACAGACAAGAGATGTGCTTTTAATGCTTTAATACATGTTCAATACTCTGATGGATATATTCTATGATCCTTCACAATTGAACTAATATTAGTATATCCAATTGTTCTTCAATACTTTGTTATCATCAAAACCTTAGAGGAATTGTACAAGACCCTTCTTGTTCCAAAAATCTCCCCCTTTTTGATGATGGCAAACACAAGTATTTGAAACAATTGTTGTTAATCTAATTAACATGTAGACTTTAGGGTTTGAGGTTTGCAAGCTCCCCCTGAGTTTGTGATAGTCCATTAAGGTGAGGTTTGCAAGCTCCCCTTAAGTCCTATCTGATAGTTCCTAAGGAGAGGTTTGCAAGCCCCCCTTAAGTTTTATCCCGGTTGATTAAATTCATTGTTAATTATAATAAAACGCATCAGAGCACATACATAATAACGCATCCGAACTTTAAAGTGTATCAGGTTCTTAAACACATCAGAGTTGTTAAGATCTGTTTCATTTACTCAAGTCTGACTACACTTTTTTCAGTCTGATGAGTTCTTAAAAACACATGTTAAATAAAGAATAAACTTATCAGAACTTTAGCTTTTAGTCTAGTTACGTCTGATAACTTCTTCAGATTCTGATAAATTTTCAATTGAGCGCATATTAACTTGAATTAAATTAAGTTTCATTAGCTTTTTAAATAGGCTCAAAACTCAAATATTGTTATTCTACTCCCCCTTTTGTCATCAACAAAAATATAAATGCAAGAGCAGTAAAATTGTGATTAAATAAAGATGCAATCAGAATTGATAAACAAACTTCATTAATAAGGGAAATTACAATAGGGAAAATAGAAAAATAAAACAAACAAAAAATAACTCAAAAGTAAAATAAAATCCTAATGTTTGAACTCAGCATTTGAACGTCTAAATTTCTTCAATCTTAATCTTATTTAGTCTTCTACTGGTTCATCTTCAAGATCTTCTGAGTGTCTTTAAAACATAGCTCTTACTTCAGCTTCAATTAAGAGTAACTCCAGAGACCTTCACAACCTTGAATCTGACACTAGGAAACATGCTTATAGGACCTTTACATCCAAATCTAGTAGTCAGGTCTTCAATGTAGTTCAAGCAACCATCATTTGGCACAAACGCAACAATCTTCTTCCCATTTTTGATGAGTTGAACCTTGGAACCTTTGTGAATAGCAGAGTTAGACTGCTTAGCTTTGATATTAGTCATATTTGATGAGATATGTTGAGCAAAGCTGATATCAATCCCCATATTAGATGACCTAATCCCTGTTTTCTGTTCTTCAGTAACAATCTCCACAACTTTTGTTCTTGCAAAAGTTACGTGGTTCACTCCATTCAAAGCTTCAGAGATTCATATCCATCCTTGCTTTGCAAACAGGGTCTTCATATCACACTCATCCATAATGGATATCTTGAGCAGCTTCAGTTCTTTACCAAGAGCTTTCATTGTTCTTCCTTTGAGAATGAAGGTTTTTTTGCAGATGCTTAAGAGTTCAACATTTTGGAGTTTGATTTTACTAAAAGTTCTTTGAGAGCTAAGAGGTTTTTCAGAAAACATTTTGAAGAAAGAGTGAAGTGAAATTTGTTGGAACAAAATGTATGAACAACTCTCTTTTGGGTTTTGATGATAACAAAGTGTTAAAAAGAAAATTGGAATTGCAAATGCTTGATTCTAAGTGTGCAGAACCATGTACTTAAAGTTTGGTATCTAACATTGGTTATGAAAGAACAAGCTAAGAGCAAGAAGGAAAGCATAGAAGCTTGTGTTGCAAGTATGAAGCATATCAGTGTCTGAAGGCAGCTTCTGAAGGTGCGTCTGAAGGCAGCGTCTGAAGGGTGCGTCTGAACAGTGCGTCTGAAGGTCAACGAAAGTCAGCGTCTGAACAGTGCGTCTGATGAACAGTGCTTCTGAAGGGTGCGTCTGAAGAGAGCTTCTGATGAACAGTTCCTGAAGAAGCTTCTGAAGTCTGAGTTTTAAGGAAAAGCAACTGTCATTGTCAACAGTAAAGCACTGTACAGTCAGAACAGCTCAATGGAACAGTTGTCTCCTTGGCCAAAACATTCTCCAGCTTTTAAGGAAACAATTCGAAAATTGTGTGCTCTGTTTTATGCTCTTTCGCACACAATGTCAGCTGGACATAGCTTCTATTTTGCAACGGCTCTTTGGTGGAAAACTGGTTTATCTCAACAGCTCTTTTATCCTCTATAAAGGATTGAAGATTTGAAGAAGAAAAATCAAGACTCAAGAAACTCAAAGACTGAAACTCTGTGCTCTGTTTTGCGAACACAAAAACTGTCAAATTCGAAAGTCACCAAAAACACTTAGAAATTCTTACAAACTTCTTATCTTAGAATTTCTTAAGTTTAGAGTCTTAAACTTGTGTTGTATTTTGTGAACACCACTGATTCTATATCAAGTGTTCAAACTCAAACTCATTTCTTTGTAAAATCTGTTTGATTCAAAGTTTTAGACTGTGTGTCTAAGCAAAGAAGTCTCATAACTTTGTGTATTGAGCAATTAGAAGTCTCTTAGTTGTGTGCTTTGAGCAGAGAAGTCTCTTACTTAGTGTTTGAGCAAAAGAAGTCTCTTACTTTGTGTTTGAGCAATAGGAAGTCTCTTGCTTTGTGCTTGAGCAATTGTAATCATTTGATTATAGTGAAAAATCTCTTGTAAGTAACAAGGGGACTGGACTACTTCCGGGTTGTGGAAGGAACCAGGATAATCTGTTGTGTCTATCTCTCTTTCCCTCTCTCATTTACTTTACCCACTGCTAAATAACTCTGAAAAACTTTCAGAATCTGATTCTGAACTTAACATAAATTTTTGATAAAGAAAAGAATTAGCCCACACAATTCAACCCCCCCCCCCCCCTTCTTGTGTGTTTTTCTCACCTTCAAAATTTTTTGAGAGAAGACAATGTATAAATAAAGCAGATAGACTTTTCGACTTCAGGTGTTTTCGAAAACATAAGATCAAACAAAATCATTAATGACATTTGGGGGCGCGAGAATACAGTAATCAAAGCAAATACATCATTGCCTAATAGTTATTACCCAACAGTCACACGCCACGTCAGAGACTTACTCAGAAATGTGATATGTAGATGGATGGGTGTCAATAAAGACGTTTTGAAAGACTTTTCCACTTCCATGTATTGTCTGAGCCTAGAATATCCAACTTTTGGGTATCGTCAAAGGATGTCGGTACTCAAACTCAATCTTTCCATTAGAGGTATCAGTTAAGAGACTTTGACTAGTGTTGCATTTGAGTTCTTCCAGACTCTGTGTTACCCTTCAGAGACAAGCATCATTCTGAGATAAAGTGCATGTTCAGATTCTTTTTAATAAAATCAAATCGTTCAACAGTTAAGGGTTTTGTGAATATATCAGCCCATTGATGATCAGTATCAATGATTTGTATATCTATAACACCTTTTTTAACTTAATCTCTTATCACAGTAAGAATTGGATTCTTAGATAGACAAATGGCAATAGTATTATCACAGTAAACTGGGATTTTACCTTCATAAATCTGATAGTCTTCTAACTGATGTTTCATCCAGAGCAGTTGTGTGGAGCAACTTGCAGCTGAGATGTATTCTGTTTATGTTGTGGACAATTCAATGGTGCCTTGTCTCTTACTAGCCCAGGATATCAAGTTCTCGTCAAGAAATTGACAACTTTCACTGGTGGATTTTCTTTCAATCATATCCCCAACATAATCAACATCACAGAATCCAACTAGCTTATAATCCTGAGATTTCTTGTAAAGTAATCCAAGATTAGTTGTTCCCTTCAGATACCTGAAGATTCTCTTAACATTAGTTAAATGAGACTCTCTAGGATCTGACTAGAATCTAGCACACAGACAGACACTGAATAAAATATATGGTCTGAAATCTGTTAAATAAAGCAAGGAACCTATCATACCTCTGTATAGCTTTTGATCCACCTTGCTGCTTGATTCCTCTTTGCTCATGTTGTAGTTGGGGTGCATTGGTGTAGTTATTAGTTTACAATCTTCTAGCTTGAACTTCTTCAGAAGTTCCTTTGTATACTTGGATTGATGATTATAAACTCCATCTTTGCATTGGTTGATTTGAATACCAAGAAAGAACTTCAATTCTCCCATCATACTCATTTCAAACTCAGCCTGCATAATCTCAGTGAACTCCTAACAAAGAACAACATTAGTGGAACCAAAGATGATATCATCAACATATATCTGAACTATTAAGATATTTTTCTTTAGTATCTTTATGAAGAGAGTAGTATCAACCTGTACTCTTTTAAAACATTTTTCTAACAAGAAATTACTTAGTCTATCATACCAAGCTCTGGGAGCATGTTTCAAACCATATAGTGATTCCTTAAGTTTGAAACATAATCTAGGTGTTTTAAATCTTCAAACCCATGAGGTTGCTTTACATACACTTCTTCAGAAATGACACCATTCAAAAAGGCACTCTTAAAATCCATCTGATATAAGGTGATGCCATGATTGACAACGTAGGACAGAAGGAACTTGATTGCTTCTAACCTAGCAACAGGTGCAAAGGTTTCAGTGTAATCTATACCTTCCTGCTGACTGTAGTCTTGTGCTAACAGTCTAGCTTTATTTCTTACCACCTCACCTTTTTCATTAAGATTGTTTCTAAAGACCAATTTTGTTCCAATGATGTTCTTATGTTGTGGCTTGACAACTAGATCCCAGACATCATTTCTTTGAAACTGGTGCAACTCCTCTTGCATAGCTATAATCCATCCATCATCTAACAGTGCTTCATCCACAGAGGTAGGTGATCAGTCCCAAAAGTCATTCATTCCTAAATGTTGATCTTGTCTTCAGAGGATTGTCCTTGTTCCCAATTATTAACTCTTATGGATGTGAAAATTTGTACTTGAATGTTCTTATGGATTTAGCAGCTTCTTATGAACCATCATGGGCTTCTTCAGAGTCTTCATTATCTTGGTGATCTTTAGAGGGCACATCAGTTTCTGGTACGTCTGATGTATCAACAGGTTCTGTGACCTCTGGAGTTGGTGTTGTTGCTTGTACAGGTTCTGGTTCATCTTCTAACACTTGTATCTCTGCAAAACTCTCAACTAACTATGAGATATTTCTGGTTCATATTTGATGTGCATTGATTCTTCCACTGTGACAACTTCAGAATTATACACTCTGTATGCTTTTGATCTTTTCAGAATATCCAAAAAGGATACACTTCTGAGCCTTGTCATTAAATTTCTTCATATAGTCTTTGGTGTTTAGAATGTAACACGTACATCAAAACTGATGAAAGTAAGTAATACTTGGCCTTCTTCCTTTGAATAATTCATATGTTGTTTTGTTCAGAATAGGTCTTATGTAGATCATGTTCTACACATAATAGGTTGTGTTCATAGCCTTTGCCCATAAGTACTTAGCCATGTTAGTTTTATGAAGCATTGTTCTAGCCATTTTTTCTAAAGATCTATTCTTTCTTTCTACAACCCCATTCTGTTATGGATTTCTAGGAGAAGAGAATTCATGGAAAATTCCATGTGTTTTCACAAAAAATTTCAAATGGCTCATTCTTAAATTCTCCTCCATGATCACTTCTGACCTTGAGAATTTTCAAATCTTTCTCAGCCTGTACTTGAGTGCAGAAGATACTGAACACATCATATGCTTCATCCTTAGTTCAAAGGAATTTAACCCAAGTCCACCTGATGTAGTTATCTACTATGACTAATCCATACTTCTTCCCATTGATTGATGTAGTCCCAACTGGTCCAAACAAATCAATGTGAAGCAGTTCTAAAGGTCTAGAGGTAGATACAATGTTTTTAGGTTTAAAAGAAGTTTTAATAATCTTTCCTTTCTGACATGCTCCACAGAGAGTATTTGAATGGTATTGAAGCTCTGGTAGTCCCTTGATTAATTTCAGCTTGCTAAGTTTGTAGATTAACCTCCAGTTAGCATGACCTAATTTTTGTGCCAGAGCCATTTTTCATCATTCACTGACAGAAGATAGACAACCTTCTGATCAACCAATTAAGAGAAATTTATTTTATAAACATTGCCTTTCCTCTGACCTATGAACACTATGGATTGGTCAGAGTCATTGATGACTGTACATGTGCTCTTATCAAACACCACTCTAAAACCACTATCACAAAATTGACTAATGATAAGCAGATTATGTCCGAGTCCATCAACGTACCAGACATTGTTTATAGAGATAGAAGAGTTACCGATTGTTCCTGTACCAACAATATTTCCTTGTTGGTTTCCTCCAAAGCCTACAGTGCCTTCTTCTTTCATGATTAGGGTATGGAGCAAATGTTTTTCTCCTGTCATGTGTCGTGAGCATCCACTATCTAGATACCATGACTAGTGCTTTGGTTTTCCTATGAAGCATACCTGAAGCATAAACATTATTATTCATGGGTACCCACATCTCTAAGGGTCCTTTGTGTAACACCCCGATTTCCCCGCGCGAATAAGCACATAATATATCAGAGTATTTAACAAATAACGGGATGTCACAAAATCATGAAAACATAAAACATACTTATTAACAAACAGGCTCCTCAAGATAACAACATCATGTCTGAAAAATCTCTTTATTAGCAGCGGAAAATAATTATAATATCAACTCATAATCAGCACTATGGCATAAAAGCCGAAACATTCGTCATAATTCAAAACTCAACATAAAGTGAATACTTTAATAAAAATCAGCATTGGAGTTTATAAAGTTAACTCCCAAAAACATAAGACAAACGTATTCCCAGTGTTACATAATATCAGAGCATCACGACCCCAATTCTATATACCACTAGGTACTCCTCGTCTAAGCGTCACAGCAAGCTACTTCGAGTTATCTGCACATTGTCAATATAAAGACAATGGACCAACAAAAACAAAAGGGTGAGATATCAAACAATCTAAACGAAAGCATAATAATGAGCAAGTAAAAACATAAGCACAGGATCATACTTCATTATCTCACCAATCATCTTATTCATGTTCACACATCATTTTCATAAACAATCATCATCACCAATAATCAAACATCATCACATCAGGCACATCATGAACATCACCACACGTCACGGTTATAACAATTTATCATCGACACATAATGCAATGAGACCCGACTTCACCTATATGCATGTGGTACCAAACGTCGCAAAATAATGCCAAATAGGGCATGTCAGGCCGGAGCCCCACGTCACTTTGCCAAACAAGGCTACGTCGCTTTATCATAATTTCAGGCCATCGTTACAAGATGCAATGAATGAGACTTCTAAAATGAAACAACAAAATACATGCAAGCATCGTACATAAACCACATCGCTGCCATATAAGGCTACATCACTGTCACTGTCATTCAAATTCACAATTACATATAACATCGTATTCAAACATCAACAATTCATCATACAATTTTGTAAAACCATAACAAATTATACATAACATATTTCCATGTCAAACCAAGGATACTAGAAAGATATCACAATTATCAACAACTTTCATGTTTATACCAAAGACCAATTTAAAACAGAGACGTGTGAAAAAGACGCAAAAACATGAAACAGAGAATGCTGTCACCGTACAATTTCACTAAGACCTCCTTGGAGTATTTTCATCATAACTCAAAAACTAAAAGTCATTTTCACGTCAAACCAAAGCCACTGGAAAGCTAACAAAATTATCTAAAACCTTCATGTTTACACCCAAGGCCAATTCTGTACCGATCAATACCAGTTTTTATTTCAAAATTCGGGACAGAGATAAGAAAACTCAGGAAAAGCAACTTATATTATTCAAACTTCTCATTCATTCAAAATCATCACAATCAACAACAACAACTCAACATAATTCATACCCAATTCATAATATGACATTAACAACAACAATCATCACAAACCACAATTATAATGCACAACAACAGCATGTATCATGCCAATTTCATCATCAAAATCGCAGACCTCATGAATTGAACAAAAGGGTCAAAATCCATACAATCACATATACCTAGAGTCTACCATACCCCATCATTATGCAATCCCTTAGAATGTAAGAACCCCACCCTTACCTTAGGTTTTCCGGTTCTAAACTCTATTGATCGCTTCCCGTAGAATCCCTTCCGGTCTCTCTTGCCTCAGCTTCGTTCTTCGCTCTTTGGTTTTCTCCCAATTTTGTTGTCACGATATGTTATGTTTTTATTCCTCTTCTCATCATAACATACCCCTAAATCCTAAATGCCACAAATGCCCTTTCTTATTTTATAATTCTAATTAATTAGTTTAATTTACTAATAATCCAATTAAATTATTAACACTATTATTTAATTAAATACTATAATTTTTCTTTATTCAATTAAATAAACCCAACCACCAATATACTAATAAATATCAATATTTCTCACATTTGGGTTATGCCTTCTAAGGATCTAATTCGCTCAAACTCATATTCCTTATAATCTAAGGTCACTACCCTCTAACAAGGCACCAAAACACCAAGAACATCACAAACACAACAAGACATCACACATACGTCGCATCATCAATTAAAATAACTGAAAATAATTCCAAGTAAATCCGGGGCGTTACACTTTGGGGTTAGTTCTGACGAACTTTCTCCTCTTCAAAACCTTATACCTCAAGCGTTGTGTTTTGAATTCATTCAAGATTTTTGATTTATAAGTTTTTTGTCTTAAACTCTTCCTTGCCTTAGGTTTTGAACTCTTTTGAATCCTCAACTTAGAAATTCTTGATTTTGATTTCATCAAAACCTTAAACTCTGAATTCTTAGATTCTGTTTTGTTCATAATCTTAGCTTGTTTGACTTCTGGATCAGAATGGGAGTACAAAACCTTCTTTGCGCATTCAGAACAAGAAGGTTTCTTCGTTTTCACTGAAGTCCGAATCTTTTTTACAGCTTCTGCTGTGAATTTACTTTCTTCTCTCTTGTTCCTACTTATTCTATAGATTCTGGAAGATATCTTACTTATGTCATCACCACTAGTGATAGATTCTTCAAGAGAATTATCACTTTTTGCCAAAGGTCTTTCAATTTTCTTGAGATTTGAAAGTTGACCTTTTTCCAAAATTTCATTTCTTATCATGATATTTTCGTTTTGGATTGACAGACATTTGTTTGGGTGTTCCAAGAACTTGGATTCTGCTGCTAACAAATCAAATTGTTGTTGTAAAGATTTTAAAGCTTTTGATTTGTTTTCACAACCTCTTGCAAGTTCTTTGACATTTTTAACATAATAATTATGAGCTAGTTTAGAAGATACCTCATCATTGTCAGAGTCTGAATTACTTTCTGTATCAGAAGTTGTAATGGCCATCAGACCCGGGTTGGTTTCTTTTTTACTTTTCTCAGAATCTGATTCTTCATCAAGCTTCTCCCAGTTTGCCATAAAGCTCTCCTTAAGCTTTCTTTTGTAGCACTCCTTCATAGAGCTTTCCTTCTATGACTTTTCCTTCTGTAACTCTGGGCAGTCAGCTATGAAATGAACAATCTTGTTGCAATTAAAGCATCCTTCTTTCTGGTCTCCTTTCTTGATCTAGAAGCTTGATTCTTTGGTACCACTGCTTCTACCTGGAAATCTTCTCTTATTGGTCAAGTTTTAGCCTCCTTGACCTGTTGATTCCCTTCATAGGTAGAGCAGAGTAACTCAAAAAATCTGTTGAAATCATGATCACATATCTAAAGGAAATCAACGGTTCCCAGTGAGATGTTTGTATCTCTCAAAATTCTCAGAGCAATCACAAATGATTCCCCTTTTGTAGCAGAATCAGCAGTTACATAACATACGAAGTGCCCGTGCAAGCACGAGATGTCGAAAGCTCCGTCAGCAACCATTAATTCGAAACTTCAAAAGCAATGGGTATTGCGAATGCCGAAGGATCGAAACCCCCAAATATCGCACCTTGACCATTTTATGCCACAAAATCCCCAAAGCCCGACCATGCTCGGCACCCAATCATAGTTGAAGCCCAACATGTCCTTGGTTTACCCGAAGAGTCAGCATGCTACACGCATCATATCACACACATTCATTAACATGCATCTCATATTCATATCATACTCTCACTCACAATTCCTCATGCTCCCCCAAGAAACACTCCCCAGTGAGTATCCCATGTTCTTACACTCCTCAGCGAGTCATCCCAGTGTTCCCTAGTGAACCTCATTCAAGAACTTCCCCAGTAAGTTTTTCTAAAAAAAATCCCCCCAGTGGATTTCTTCCCAAACTGTCCCATTCCCGAGTGGACTTGCTCACGGCCACTAAAGTTCCCCAGTTAAAACTCCCCCAGCGAGTCCACCTGATCATATCATATCATTAAAACTCCCTCAGCGAGTCCACCTTTTCAATCATATCATTATCATTTCACCAGCGTCAGACTGGCGATGATCATATCATACCTTTATCATTTCACCAGCGTCAGACTGGCGATGATCACATCATATCATTATCATTTCACCAGCATCAGACTAGCGATGATCACATCATATCATTATCATTTCACCAGCGTCAGACTGGCGATGATCATATCATTATCATTTCACCAGCGTCAGACTGGTGATGATCACATCATATCATTATCATTTCACCAGCGTCAGACTGACGATGATCATATCATATCATTATCATTTCACCAGCGTCAGACTGGCGATGATCACATCATATCATTATTATTTCAACAGCGTCAGACTGGCGATGATCATATCATATCATTATCATTTCACCAGCGTCAGACTGGCGATGATCATATCATATCATTATCACTCCCCCAGCGAGTCTGCACAATCATATCATATCATTATCATTTCACCAGCGTCAGACTGGCGATGATCACATCATATCATTATCATTTCACCAGCGTCAGACTGGCGATGATCATATCATATCATTATCATTTCACCCGTGTCAGACTGGCGATGATCACATCATATCATTATCATTTCACCAGCGTCAGAATGGCGATGATCATATCACAATCATATCACCCTTTGTCATTTCACCAAGACCCACTTGGCGGAAATCAGTCAAACATCACTTTTTCTAGTGAATCGACTTTCAACATAAGCAGCTGAATAAGTTCACCTTTATCCTTAGGTATCCACCTCTAGCATAAGCGACTAGATAAGATCACCTTTCCCAGTGAATCGACGTTCAGCATAAGTGGCTGAATAAGATCACTCCATCCTTAGGACCTACCTCTAGCATAAGCGGCTAGATAAGATCAAACATCATATCTCCGAGTGAATTGACTTTCAGCATAAACAGTTGAATAAGATCACTCCATCCTTAGGATCTACCTCTAGCATCAGCGGCTAGATAAGATCACCTTTCCCAGTGAATCGACTTTCAGCATAAACGGCTGAATAAGATCACTTTGTCCTTAGGAATCTACCTCTAGCATAAGCGGCTAGATAAGATAACCTTTATCCCTTGTGGATCGACCTTCAGCATAAGCGGCTGAATAAGTTCACCTTTGTCCTTAGGGATCTGCCTCCAGCATAAACGGCTGGATATGATCAACCTTCCCCCGGTGGAGGCATGTTGTCTGTATCGTTTCACCAGGATCTACTTGGCGACGATCATTTTCAATCGTATCAGTCTAAGTACCAGCCACGACTGGAGATGACCATTTACATTTTCAGCTTCAATTTACTGTCTTTTCACACAGTTTTCTATCTTGAAGGACAAAATTCGGGTCCTTATATTTACTTATCTTTTACAATGATTCATATTTTCCAGTAAAATATAATTAAATAGGGGTAGCTGTAGTACCCTAATTTTGTCCAAGTCTTTTCTTCAAAAAAAAAAATCATCATCATGCAAAATAAAAAAAAAATCAATTTTCATTTCTTTTTTTTAATAATAAAAAAAAGTTTTATTATTATTTATTTATCTTTCTTTTTATTATTATTATTATTATTATTATTATTATTATTACTTTTATTATTATTATTATTATTATATTTGTTTTTCTCAAAAAAAAAAAAGAAACATGTGCAAAGCAAAAAAAACAACAAAGTCAAGGAAGGATGCCCTGCCTGCAGTGCCCTTTCTCCTTGTTTCCAGCATCCTCCTTGCCATTTTCTTCCTTTCTTCTTTATCAAAACCAGTCAAGGAATGCTGCAAACTGCTGCCCCTGTTTCTGCAAGCTGCTGCCCCTGTTCCTGCAAGTTGTTGCCCTGTTCCAGCACATCCTTTCCTTTCCATTTTTTTTGTCAAAGAAGGCTGCAAGCTGCTGCCTCTGTTTCCAGCGCCCCTTCTTCTTTGTTTTCTCCCAACCTCTGTCAGGACAACACCCTTCCTTTCCTGTTTTTTCTTCCCCAAAATCTTCAAGAATCAACCCAAAAGCACCACAAGTTGCAGGCAACACCCTGTTTTTCCATTTTTCCATCAACTTCTGTCAGAACTCAGCCCCTAGTTGTCCAGATTTAACCAAAGTCTTCACCAAGATCACAAGGCAAGGTCACTTCCTTCCCTTTTCATTAAATGCTAACCAAAGTCTTTGCCATAGCACACAAAAAGGTCCAGCTTTCAAGGGATTTTCATGATTACAAATGATCACAAAATTGCATATATAAGAGGCACGAAAATCAGAGAAAGGGAGGAATTTTTAGAGGAATTTTTAGAGCAGAATCTGAAAACCAAAAAAATAGCAAAATCACATATCAAAACCTTTGAAAAGAAAGAAGCTCTGTTTTTCTGTTTTTTCTTTAAAAACCACCACAAACAAATCAAACAGAATCAAAACAGAAACTAAATCACAAGAAACATCATACAAAGAGAGAAGAATAGTAGCAAAACACCATTGTTGTTATTGTTCATCTTCTCCATCACTTCCATCTTCAAGAAACCACAACCATCCAAAAGCCCTTTTCATTTTCTTGTGCATCTAAAGCTTTGGCTAGGAATTTGTAAGTATCTTGAACCTTCTTATCTTTTTTTTTTGCATTCTGTTTAAGTGTTTGTAGCCTTTTTGAACTCTGTTCTGCTGTTCCTGTTGTTCCTGCATTATTTTTCTGCACTTTTAGTAATCTTTAACTCATTTTTGCACTAAAAACATCATTCAAAAAACCCCAAAAAAATCACAAAGATTACAAATCACCAAAACAGAAGTGGATTGCTTCTTTTTCTTACTGTTTTCAAACATTTTTTACCCCTTAAGGTTCTGAAATCAGAATCAGAAGCAGCGTCTGAACAGTACTTCAGAAGCAGCTTCTGAACAGTACTTCAGAAGCAGCATCTGAACAGTGCGTATGATGGTCAACAAAAGTCAGCGTTTGAACAGTGCGTCTGATGGTCAACAAAAGTCAGCGCTGAACAGTGCGTCTGATGGTCAACAAAAGTCAGCGTCTGATGGTCAACAAAGTCAGCGTCTGAACAGTGCGTCTGATGGTCAACAAAATTCAGCGTCTGAACAGTGCGTCTGATGGTCAACAAAAGTCAGCGTCTGAACAGTGCGTCTGATGGTCAACAAAGTCAGCGTCTGAACAGTGCGTCTGATGGTCAACAAAAGTCAGCGTTTGAACAGTGCGTCTGATGGTCAACAAAAGTCAGCGTCTGAACAGTGCTTCTGAACCCAGAGTCTGAAGTCAGCTTCTGAAGGCTTCGCAGAGCAAAGTTATGGTCGCTCTGCGACCGTAGCAGAACAGTGCTTATGAAGTTCAGAGTCTGAAGTCAGCTTCTGAAGGTTTCGCAGAGCTAAGTTCTGGTCACTCTGCGACCGTAGCAGAACTCAACTTCTGAGTTTAAGATTCTGAAGCTAGCTTCTGAGGTTTTGAAGAGAAGATTCAGAGTCTGAAGGGGCTGTTTACTCATTTTATTTCAAAAATACAAAAACATAAAAAACAATTTTCTTTTTCTTTTTTGTGCGAGTGAAAAAGGAAAACTTGGGTAGACACCCGACGCTTCCTCGAATATTCGGAAACGAGGTAGACACTTCGTTTTCGGTTGAATATTCGTCCTCCGTTTAAAATCAATCTCAACCCACCAAACTTTATTTTATTCACGCCCATGCACGTTTTCAAACGGATACCATCGCCCAAGTGCGAGTCCGTCTTTTTTTTTTAAGCAAACTTTTTCGCCCAAGCGCGATCAAATCTCTTTTCACAAACGGACATGTTTTATCAATTCTAATGCGATACAAACAAATGCTTAAGCCTCCCACGCGCGAGCATACAAGCTACGTTTAACCGCTAGAATACGATTAAAACATCGTTCTTTAAAACCAAATCATGTTTTTTTTACAAATAAAAACAATCAACACACAAACATTTTCTAACAAAGAACTACGTAGTTTTGAATTCTCCATCGCACCAGGAGATACGTAGGAGCATGATCAAACTCTTGTCAAGCACACTAATAAAAAACTCATTTTTGGTCTTTAAATCTTCTTTTTTTCTTTTATTTATTCTTTACAAACATTTGGCATGAAACTAACACAATTGAATGCTAAACTAACTAACGGTTCCCTTTGAGTACAACGGATGTGAGGGGTGTTAATACCTTCCCCTCGCATAACCGATTCCCGAACCCGAAATTTGGTCGCAATGACCTTGTTCTCGTTCTCAAAGGGGTTTATCGACGTTCCCCTTTTTAAAAACAAAACTTCGGTGGCGACTTTACTGTTTAGCGAGCGCTTTCCGCCCGCACATTTTTCCCGCCGCTTCAAATATTGTTCATAATTTACACATATTAGTGCGATAAATTAAAAAAAGAACGAAAAAATGGGCACGTGAGTGTCCGTCTTTTTGCTAGTAGTAGTAGTAGTAGTAGTAATAATAATAATAATAATAATAATAAAGAATGGTTATGATTTAAATATTTTTTTTGAAGGAATTATTTAATCATTTATTATCAGTATGCTTTTACCTTGATAACAAATAAAAGTATACTAGTTATCAAAGTATTTAGGTCTAACTCAAAAGGAGCTAAACTCCCAAATCATGGTGAATTAATTGATATTGGAATTACAATTGAGAGATGTACTCACAATCAGTGTCATGTGTGCCACTGTCTCAAATAAAATTACCTCAACTTGAGAGAAAAATTATCAAAAATAAATAAATAATGGTTACTCGACTTTTAAAATTTGGGAATATATTTATAGGTCGCAAGGGGCGAAGGACTAAAAATTTCAGTACGTTGAACTTAAGTTAAAATGGAGAATCATTTTCTTTTTCGTAGACAAAATGAAGATTCAATTTAAGAAAGAGTAACTGAAGAGGGACAAATTTTTTAGTTGAGAGTGATAGGTTTTATGGACGCACAAATTGCATTGGGCACATAGATGTGGCCCGTATATCTTTATTTTTATTATACTAAATGTTAAGTAGTATGGTCCCTACAAGCTCTCTAATCATTTTTTCCCTCCAAATTTCCCACAAAGTCTCTAATTTTATTTATTAAATATTAAATAATTAAAAAATTGTATCCAATTAAAAAATAAGAATTAATTAAAAATTAATCATGGAAAAATAAAGAGGAAAATAACTACCCACAACAATTTCTCCTACTAAAATTTCCCTCCAAGACTAATTCACATAGTAATAAATAATTAATTATTAAATAAAAATTTAGGCCATGATCCATAATAATATGAAGTTTTTCCTCCAAAACTAATTCACCTATATTAATAAATAATTAATTAAAATTGAAAAATAGGCCATAATCCATAATAACAGGAACTTCCCACGTTAGCTACCCATATTCTATTGCATATGAACTAATTAAATAAATTTAAAAAATTAATTAAATTAAAAAAAACATAATTTAATTGAATGGTGGATAGAAATAACTTCCCACATTAGCTACCCACATTCCATTGCACACTATCTAATTAAATAAAGTTTCTTAAAAAAATCTAATTAAATAAACAATTTTCTAAAAAATAACCGCATCTCTCCACTTTGTTTCTTCCATATATATATAACACACATCTTCGTATATTTGTTCTCTTTCATCTACTCATTTGTTCTCTTCCATCTACTATCAGTTTCTTGAATTTTAGCATTATGATATGATTTATTTTTTATTTTACTGTTAGTTTCTTGAATTTTGGCATTAAGATATGATTTTTTTTTATTTTTACATGTTATTCATAGAATACCTCATTATTTATGATTATATTTGTTTTTTATAGAAAAAAGAAGCAGTGAATCGGGAGCATGGAAGAAGAAAGATCATCATGGAGAATATAAAAAGGTTACACAAGGGCGTTTCTTGAGTGAATTCATTAGAAGTGAAAAATTGATCCATCATTTCTACCATAAGGAGTTCAACCGATGTAAAAAATAATGATAGCCTTTTTACTATTTTTCATTGAATCTAACATTTGTCTTTCTTGAATTCAATGCCCCCTTCAATTGCATAGTAGATTTTCCTTCACGACATTTTAGGTTTTGATCACAATCATTGTAGCACTACTCATCTATTAGCTGGTGTACTTTTTTAAGAGATTATTGTACATAGATGTTCTATTCCTCCTTTTTTTTGTGATATTTTTCTGTCATACGCTCTTACCTTTGTGTAAGAGAAAAATTTGTTGAAAAAATTTATTTAAATTCTTTTTGTAAGATCTAAAATCATTTTCTCCCGAACTCATCCAACCTCCCATTATATACGTAATCTGAAAGTGTCATTATAAGTACTACTTTCTAATTGTGATGTTGGACTAATATGATCTTCTTCATTAATTTTTTTAGATTGTTTGCACTTTAACCCTTGCAAAATAAACTACAAAGTAGAATGTTAAAGTGCATTTTGAATGCTCAACTTCAGAATTTAACACTTATCGTTGACAACTCTAATGCTTAAATAAATTTTAAACAAGTATGCTTTTCTTCTTCTAATTATTTTCCTATTGTGATCAGTTTGACAATTACTGGATTGTACTTTTTATACTCTTAAATTTTATAGATGTGCATACATGTATAAAATTAGAATTCAATGCCCCTGTAACACCCATACTAACTTTAACTAGTATATTAGCATGTGCGTTAAACTGATACTGGATACATTTAAAAATTTCAATAATAATATTACATCACAACAGAATAAATACATGTTTACTCGTTTGTACAATAATCCAAAACCGTTACAATACTTTTACATAAATCCATTAAGCTTCTGGCTGGTACACAACGAGCAAACGCACTCCATCCAGCATCTCTATGAAGAACTTAATCACGAACCTCTGACATGCCTGCAAACCTGCACCAGAAGGAATGGGATGAGACATAATGTCTCAGTGAGCTCCAGCCCAACCAACTGTTGGCAACCACAGGGAACCTAGGGTCGCCATGCCTACCTTGGCAATCTCGGGGATTTCCTATAATCGCCAAGTCTTTATCTTCCTATGACTTTAAGTCCTCCCATAACTTTAACTGCCTATGACTATATTTATGATCTGGCTTTAACTATAACTATAACTTTCTATGACTATAACTTAGTGGCCGAGGGGAACCTAGGACCACATTCTGTTAACTGTCTATAACTCTAACTGTAAGGTTCCTGTGACTATAACTGTAACTGTAACTTTAACTATAACTATAAAACATAAAACATATAAACAGTTCGATAGCAGTTTTATGTTAGCTGTTAGCGTTGAACAAACAATTATCTGAGTTCATTTTACGGAGGGCACCCCGGGTGGAGCAACCCCGAGATACGTCTCCCTATAAACCGGTGAAACTCCTATCATATCAGGCTAACACCGGACTCCCTATAAAACGTGTGGACAACCCTCTCGGAGAAGTCCCATCCGGCGAATCCCGGAGTCTGATGAACACGCCACTGTAAAACGTGCAAGCACGCCACTATAAAACGTGTAAACACGCCAATATCTTTAATCTTTAATTCTTTAACTTTAACGTATGAACATATAATCTGTTACTATAATCATATAACATTCCTGTACTTATAATCTATAACCTATGATTGTAGAAACATTCCTTTAATCCTTGTATTCTAAACTGAATACTTCTATGATTTCTTATACCTAAAATAGGTTCTTGACTTAGTAAAGTCGTCTGCATTTCCTAAGAGTTATCAACTCTCGTGCAGGGAATCTATCCATAAAATCCTTGCACTCATACTATAATTCATGCTTTCCTATCAAGGGATTCGACACATCGTCATCATGTGTCTCTATTAGGGTTTACCTATCCATATAACCAATATTCCCGTAATTCCCATGCCTTGCGCATTCCTTGCTCCTCTAATTTCTTAATCATTAAAAGACTTTGGATGAGTTAAAATGGTGGTTAAAGTTTCTAAAAAGCATTAGGAGAAAACATTTGCAAAAAGCCATGCCCGCGCGCACCAGTACCCCCAGAACAGCTCAACTAAGTTGTGCTGTTCTGGCTTGGTCGCTACAAGCGCAGAGCCGTCGCTACAAGCGCGGATAGACAGAACCTGGTCGCTACAAGCGCCCAGTTGGTCGCTACAAGCGCAGGCTTGTCGCTACAAGCGCAGACAGACAGAACCTGGTCGCTACAAGCGACAGCCCGTCGCTACAGCGACCGTGACAGCATAAACATGTGTAAAAATGTGTTTTTCCACCATTTTTGCCCAATTAAAGATACCCAAGCATCCAAAACATGCTAGGGATGATTTTCTATTACAAATTGATGGTTTAAAACATGTATGAGTAAGGAATTTGCAAGTAGGAAATTAGGGTAAAACTCTAAAACTTCTATAACTTTTCCTATGAATTGAAACACTATAAAACTCACAAGAGGGGATTCTAAAATCCCTAGGGAGCTCACCTTAATCTTGATTTGGTGCTGGTTTAGCTTGCTTGCCCTTTACCTCAAAACCCTAGCTTTTAACTCTTTCCTTTCTTCTTGTTTTCTTTAATTTCTTCATGTTCTAGCTTCCCCCACAACCAAGCTTGCTTGAATCCATGATTCTATGTTGAAGTTTGATGATTGATGAAGGTTTGGAGGGAGGCGCAAGAGTGGATGAAGAGAGAAGGGAGAGGAATTGAATTTAGAGAGAGAAAGACATGATAAATATGAAAATTATCATATTTATCTCCTTTTATAACCTCTTCCTCTCTTAATTACTATAACGCCATTCCGTTCGTTTAAATCCTGTGATACTGTTAAAAGTCATGTTTAAACGGGATATTACACTCCACCCCCCTTAAAAGAAATTTCGTCCTCGAAATTTAAATAACCCTTATGAGATCCTGAAATATAAATCTTTTCTACCTCTTTCTCTACTATGAAATTTCCAATCCTTTAAGCTTGTTGGAACTTCATGGCAACTCCAGGGCCTGACACGTAGATCAATCACGCACCCCGATTAAGCTATACTGGTTAAAACTTGTCCTTTAGCCATGATTTCCATTTCTGTAAATCCAAACATGTGACAATCTCTTTCCGATCGTAAGGTCTGACGTATAATACATAACTATCACTTGCCAAGACGTATGGTTATCTGAACCGACATATCCGTATTATCAGACTATGTTCTCTATTCGACATAGTCCTTGTAAATCCAAAGCAAAATTATTAAATATCGGAGTTCCTTTGCCGAACTCTATCAGTTCTTCTTTAATTGACCATTCCATATTACCCTGAAGACGTTAAGTCATTCTGTTTTCCCCAATTATTTCAACTCCTCGATGAATCTATTACCTTACTTTTAATTCAAAATAATTCTTATCTTTGACTTTCGCCTCGTAAGACGACCTTTTACTGTTACACTCGTAACATTCTTCATATAAATTATTCTTACACTGAAAGGCATCTGATATTGAGTAATCTCAAACGAAATTAAAATCTATTACAACTATCTTCACAATTCAAAAATAAGATGGCGGCTGAACTTATGGTTTACGTTCCTTTCTTTCTGTTGTCCTGGTGTAGCTATTATCACAACCATAAGTATTACTCACATTCCCACTGCGGGAATCCTTAAAGCTCGAGAAAAATCACACAAGTCGGTTATGCTCCGATTAATAATCAACAATAACATGTAGCCAAGGTCTTAGGAACCTTCTTCTTTACCAATACTTTCAAACTTATGAAAATCCAGTATAAGTGATGCGTGGCATAAGCCGTCCTACATATCATCATATAATATAGTTCATAACACATAGCTTCTATACATGATCGAGCACGTGTACACTCCTATCGGGCACACAGTACGCCGCATCATTATTGTCCAATTAACGGGATATCATACTTAATAAAAATATACTTGAGACAAACCACGTCAACCAAGATCACTCTCTTGACTCTTAATTCATTCTTGTATCCTTTAAACATTCACAATCCCACAACGTAAGTTATGGTTACATTCCGTTGTCGTAGTAACTTACTTGTCAAAAGACATTCTCTGTTTTCGAAAAGAAAACTCTATCCTGATCGCTATCAAAACAGCACTTTAAAACTCTTAATCCTTTATCTCATAACTTTAATTCACGTAGCCTTTTACTGTAAACTATGAGAAATCCCCTGATCCGTGTAAAACATTTCCTTCCTTTAACTATGAACGTTAAGTTCAAGAATTTCTGAACTCCTCAACTGAGATTTATTCGGCAACAACAAACCTGTTATGCATATGACTTTTCTGTTAAAACATTACCGACTGTGTACCACGATTACTAACACATGTCTCATGACTATAAAAATGTTACACTACTGTCTAAGTAGCATAAACTCTGCCTGATCAGTATACATAATACTAATCATAACCTGTAACATGCCTGTTACATGCGACATGCTAGCATAACGTGGATACGATGCGGAAACTGCATGACACGGCATAATTCCTCTTTGGTTAAACTTATTACTCAAGTTAACTTTAAGTTACTAAGCTGGAACAGCTAAATTACCGTTTTAGTGGTGGCTTCCTTCGCCATATACTCATTGTGCTAGAACACATCCTTTGAATCTTTCAAACTGCTTCGATTCTCTTTCCTCATGAGTTTCGAGATCCGAAACATTCCTCGACTTATCTCTTAAAATTTCCTGTTAGAACTGTTGGTAAGTTCAAGTCATCACCACTTACACATATTCTGTAACTCGATAATTAATCTCTGAATGCCTTTCCTGTAATTCCTCTGGCAAGGACTCTACAAACATCCTTTTTCTCTAAACTTCAGCTTTGAATTGTCTGTTAACTCATTACTGGATTATTTCTCCGCTGCGCAACTCTGATTTAAAACAATTAACTTGGGATAGAAGTAATACACCACTATTACCATATAAATTCTCCTTGGCCAATTCTTTGTCTTTATAACTTTGTAGTTACCACACATAGATATCTTACATTATAATTTCCCTTGTGGTTTAATCCACCTGTTAAACTTACTAATTGCTCGACGCTTGACTTTGCGTTTCCCTTCGAACATAAACAAAATTCCTACTTTTCACGAAATACACCGAACCCTGTAGACAGTCTTTAACAATGAATACGAGCCCAATGATGTTCCTATTAGAACAACTTAAGTTCATACTTTATTTACTTGTGGTAACTTTTAGAAACATTCTATAACTTCCGGAAATTCTCGTCTCCCATATACTTAATCGATTAATGAATCGAGTCTCCTCCTATAATTATCCGTAGGGATTCACGTCCACAACCTTTTCCAAGACACTTAGGTCCACCAAACTCTAACATAACTCTTGGTTACTCCTCGGGTTTCTCCGGGAATAATCCGTCTGGATAAAACTCAACTTTTACCGGCTCTCCTGTAAGTTCAAACACATGATACACCTCTTCGAGTATCCGATTAATAAATCTGTAAGCTTCAATACTTAACATTTCCCATTGTGTATTCACAATTCCATTCTAATCTCGTTATCTGAATAACATTCCATATGTCTTCTCGACCGTTGCCCTCTTCATGCTTTCGAACAATCCGAAATCTGTATTATCTACCATCTTAACACATACCAACATAGTGTGATCTTTGTCGGCTTACCCGAATACGTGTGCAAGGAGCCCATCGAAAGGGAATATAGAACTTCTTAACTTCAACCATAACTTGTACGTTAGCGACGATCTTACCGCTTAATCCTCGTAACCAGTCTGCTATAATCCGTCAACATAAGATCCATTCTATACTTCATACCCTTACCGGGGGTTTTCTTCACTTCTCGCTAAGCTTGCGTTCCTCATACCAAGTATCTTGATGACCCACAATAAAGGAAGGTAACCTGTTCCATCTGTTCACTATTTCGCTTAATCCATAAATGAGTCTCTTGCCTGTCGGATGTTAAAATCTCGTCCGTTCCAAGTGCGCAAGTCTTTCCATCCTTACACCCTATAACCTTACTGGAAGTCCAGAGCTTCCAATAATTAACTTTTCATTCCTTAGTCCAAGTCGCTGGATTTGGTATCACAATCTTTGCATTTGCAGCCGGAATTAAAACTCTAATCAAACCTTAACTTTAACTTTCCAAATTACGGTTCCCGTTAGGATTCCAAATCATTCTTCAGAGTATACTATAATCCTTTACTCTACACATCTCCTCGGAGAAGGCATCGCTCAAAGATGCGTCCAACTAGTTAAGGTACCTGACCTTACTCTTTAATACCTCTCATAATTCCTGAAACTTTGCCATTAACAGGCATCGTTACTTCACTGTTAGTGAACCATCCTTTGACTCTTTGCCAGATTCGTCTTAGAATCTGACGTCTTAACCTTTACCCTTCGTACCCTTCTTTCCTCCTTGGTCACATTCAGCCCTCGGATATTCATCCCAACTGTCATATGCTAGACTGAGTTGATCAGGCTCAACTAGATGTGACCTTTAGAACAACATCCGGAACCCAATGATTCCACTACTTTATTGAATCTTTAATGACCCATGGCACGGTCTGAATCGACCAGCTCTGATACCAATTGTAACACCCATACTAACTTTAACTAGTATATTAGCATGTGCGTTAAACTGATACTGGATACATTTAAAAATTTCAATAATAATATTACATCACAACAGAATAAATACATGTTTACTCGTTTGTACAATAATCCAAAACCGTTACAATACTTTTACATAAATCCATTAAGCTTCTGGCTGGTACACAACGAGCAAACGCACTCCATCCAGCATCTCTAGGAAGAACTTAATCACGAACCTCTGACATGCCTGCAAACCTGCACCAGAAGGAATGGGATGAGACATAATGTCTCAGTGAGCTCCAGCCCAACCAACTGTTGGCAACCACAGGGAACCTAGGGTCGCCATGCCTACCTTGGCAATCTCGGAGATTTCCTATAATCGCCAAGTCTTTACCTTCCTATGACTTTAAGTCCTCCCATAACTTTAACTGCCTATGACTATATTTATGATCTGGCTTTAACTATAACTATAACTTTCTATGACTATAACTTAGTGGCCGAGGGGAACCTAGGACCACATTCTGTTAACTGTCTATAACTCTAACTGTAAGGTTCCTGTGACTATAACTGTAACTGTAACTTTAACTATAACTATAAAACATAAAACATATAAACAGTTCGATAGCAGTTTTATGTTAGCTGTTAGCGTTGAACAAACAATTATCTGAGTTCATTTTACGGAGGGCACCCCGGGTGGAGCAACCCCGAGATACGTCTCCCTATAAACCGGTGAAACTCCTATCATATCAGGCTAACACCGGACTCCCTATAAAACGTGTGGACAACCCTCTCGGAGAAGTCCCATCCGGCGAATCCCGGAGTCTGATGAACACGCCACTGTAAAACGTGCAAGCACGCCACTATAAAACGTGTAAACACGCCAATATCTTTAATCTTTAATTCTTTAACTTTAACGTATGAACATATAATCTGTTACTATAATCATATAACATTCCTGTACTTATAATCTATAACCTATGATTGTAGAAACATTCCTTTAATCCTTGTATTCTAAACTGAATACTTCTATGATTTCTTATACCTAAAATAGGTTCTTGACTTAGTAAAGTCGTCTGCATTTCCTAAGAGTTATCAACTCTCGTGCAGGGAATCTATCCATAAAATCCTTGCACTCATACTATAATTCATGCTTTCCTATCAAGGGATTCGACACATCGTCATCATGTGTCTCTATTAGGGTTTACCTATCCATATAACCAATATTCCCGTAATTCCCATGCCTTGCGCATTCCTTGCTCCTCTAATTTCTTAATCATTAAAAGACTTTGGATGAGTTAAAATGGTGGTTAAAGTTTCTAAAAAGCATTAGGAGAAAACATTTGCAAAAAGCCATGCCCGCGCGCACCAGAACCCCCAGAACAGCTCAACTAAGTTGTGCTGTTCTGGCTTGGTCGCTACAAGCGCAGAGCCGTCGCTACAAGCGTGGATAGACAGAACCTGGTCGCTACAAGCGCCCAGTTGGTCGCTACAAGCGCAGGCTTGTCGCTACAAGCGCAGACAGACAGAACCTGGTCGCTACAAGCGACAGCCCGTCGCTACAGCGACCGTGACAGCATAAACATGTGTAAAAATGTGTTTTTCCACCATTTTTGCCCAATTAAAGATACCCAAGCATCCAAAACATGCTAGGGATGATTTTTCTATTACAAATTGATGGTTTAAAACATGTATGAGTAAGGAATTTGCAAGTAGGAAATTAGGGTAAAACTCTAAAACTTCTATAACTTTTCCTATGAATTGAAACACTATAAAACTCACAAGAGGGGATTCTAAAATCCCTAGGGAGCTCACCTTAATCTTGATTTGGTGCTGGTTTAGCTTGCTTGCCCTTTACCTCAAAACCCTAGCTTTTAACTCTTTCCTTTCTTCTTGTTTTCTTTAATTTCTTCATGTTCTAGCTTCCCCCACAACCAAGCTTGCTTGAATCCATGATTCTATGTTGAAGTTTGATGATTGATGAAGGTTTGGAGGGAGGCGCAAGAGTGGATGAAGAGAGAAGGGAGAGGAATTGAATTTAGAGAGAGAAAGACATGATAAATATGAAAATTATCATATTTATCTCCTTTTATAACCTCTTCCTCTCTTAATTACTATAACGCCATTCCGTTCGTTTAAATCCTGTGATACTGTTAAAAGTCATGTTTAAACGGGATATTACAGCCCCTCTAACGAAATTGGGTGTCTCAATTTTTTTTTCATTTATCTATTTTTTAACACAATCTGCGAGCTTCGTAAGCATGGTTTGTTATTATTGGCAGCTTTCTATTTGTAAGTTGGTGTTGCAAACCAGAGGTTATTAAATTTTGGTTGCAAATAAAAAAATGGATGATTAAAGAACAATTAAGGCATGTGATTGTGAAGTTTAATTTTGTTTTTGCCATAATTTACTTTTCTCTTATTGGGTGAAATATCCTTACTATTATACAAATTCACAACATTTGGTTTCCAAAATTCTCGGGTGCTCTTTCATTCAATCTCACAATTCCTAAATCATTTCTCACTCACTTTCATCTCTCTCACCATCATGCAATTGAACCTAATAACCATAACCCCGTCAGTTTTTGATGGACCTAATTAATTTTCATGAAAAATAGGTCTGCAAGAAATTGAATCATGTAACACATGAAATTTTTTTTTTTAAAAGCCACTAGCGTCTCTGCGATTCCTTTTTTGATAACATTTCCTTTTCATTATTATTTTTTTCTTTCAATTACCACATAACGGTTCCTTTTTATTTTTTTATTTTTTTCTTTCGGTTACTTCATTATTAGAGGTTCCTTTTCATTATTATTTTTTCTTTCAATTACCACATAACAGTTCCTTTTTATTTTTTTTTCTTTCGATCACCACATAGCAGTTTCTTTTCCTTTTCATTTTTATAGATTTAACAGCTTTTGCGGTTATGACTAATTTCTTGGTGCAAGCTTTTGTAAATATTTTTTTCTTTTGATTTGTCAATTTTATTGCGGTCCATCTTTTGTTTTTGTTCTTTTTTGATGTAGTTTGATAACATAATAATGAAAGTGGGGATTGAACCAAGTACCATATGCTTCCAATTCACAACTCTTACCACCAAGGTACTAATGTTTTTTATGACATTCTATTGCTTCAGTGTTATGTATTCAACATAAATCATGGGTCTTCTTTCTTTGAATCTCACAATCCCTAAATCATTTTTCACTCACTTTCATCTCTCTCACCATCATGCAATTGAACCTAATAACCATAATCCCGCCCTTTTTGACAGAACTAATTAATTTTTATGAAAAAAAAGTCTGCAAGTAATTGAATCAGGTAGAATATGAAAATGTCATTTTTTTGAAAGTCACTAACGTCATTGCAATTCTTTTTTTGATAGCAGTTCCTTTTCATTAGCATTTTTTCTTTCAATTACCACATAATAAATCTTTTTTATTATTATTTTTCCTTTCGGTTACCACATAACAGTTCCTTTTCATTATATTTTTTTTCTTTCGATTACAACATAACAGTTTCTTTTCCTTTTCATTTTTATAGATTTAACAGCTTTTGCATGGTTGACCGACAATTTATTGCTTCCATTCATTCTCCAATCCAATAGTTTAAATTTTTTATGAAAAATTTAAGAGAGGTATATAATAATCCAATAAAAGATAAGTTGCTATTTTTTTATATTTATATTTATAAATTAGTACAAGGCAAACCTTCTCACCCTTTCTTATTCCCCTCCATTATAGTAGAAACTCTTTTAATTGAATATGCAATTTATCATGAGGCCACTGTTGTTTTGGCTATACTTATTATATACTATACGTATTGTCACCAATCTAATACGTATTTGACAGTGTAAAAAAAATTCAAGGAAAGATTGATAGTTTTTTTCATTATTGCTCTAATACATATTTGTCAAGAAGAAAGAAGTAAAAAACAGACCAGAATACCTATAGTGATATAAAAGTGCTTTTGTGCTTTGGTAATAAAAAACTATTTTTATTTTTTAAAAAAACGTATGAGTGTTGCTCTAATAATTCTATTATTCTTATTCATCCAAGAGTTAGATATCTTTCAACTAACCACTTTTTATTTCTCATTCTATATTAAAACCTTAACTATGACCTCTAATTCATTATTTATTCTTCACTAAATCAATTTAATGATTATTGGACTATATTATAGTCGATAAGACCCGTGCGAAGTCTAGTAGGGTTGAAAAAAATTTATGAAAAAAACTCTTGATGGGAATCGAACTAGGTAGCACATGTTTCCAATTCACAACTCTTACCACCAAGGTACTAATGTTTTTTATGACATACAATTGCTTCAATGTTATGTATTCAACTTAATCTCGGGTCTTCTTTCTTTCAATCTCACAATCCCTAAATCATTTCTCACTCACTTTCATCTCTCTCACCATCATGCAATTGAACCTAATAACCATAACCCCGCCCTTTTTGATATACCTAATTAATTTTTATGGAAAAAAAGGTCTGCAAGAAATTAAATCAGGTAGCACATGAAAATGTCATTTTTTTTTAAAAGTCACTAACATCATTGCAATTCTTTTTTTGATAGCAATTCATTTTCATTATTAGCAGTTCATTTTCATTATTATTTTTTCTTTCAATTACCACATAACGGGTTCTATTTTTTCTTTCGGTTACCACATTGCAATTCCTTTTCATTATTTTTTTCTTTCGATTACCACATAACAGTTTCTTTTCCTTTTCATTTTTATAGATTCAACAGCTTTTGCGGTTAAGACCAATTTCTTGTTGCAGACTTTTGTATAATTTTTTTTTAATTTGTCATTTTTATTGCAGTCCATATTTTGTTTTTGTTGCTTTTTGAGTTAGTTTGATAACATAATACTGAATGTAACTATAACAGTAATATTATAGCCAATTTGATAGTTATATATGAAGCTCTACAAAACTCGTGCATAGCACGGGTTAGAGTTTAGTATACCAATGAAACACATGAAGTCAATTTGGAGTTGGGACCCCTAATATTGCTCATTGTCTCTTATTGGTTTCAGAAAGTTTATACCGGTACTTACAAGAAGCTCCTCAAGACTAAACGAAATAAAATATCCATAAATATGACAGGTGATGCCTAATTATATATGAGTCATGAATGTTTCTAATACAATTATGGTGTAAATTTCCCTTCTACATGTATAGTAGTCATTTTAGTCTTACCTGAGGAGTTTCATGTTTAAACATTTATCTGGATAGACCGAGGAGGTTGGCCAAGTTAGAACACCATCGTGTTGATATTGAAAGTGGAGGTGTTATCTATAAGCACTCTGATGCTCACGTCATTAAGTGATCAAAAAGTGAGACATTTTAAAGGATATGTAGATTGCAAACCTAGCCTTGTAGTGGAAGGATGTATTTGTACATCAATGAGAATGAGCCATTGGGGAGTAAAGGAGAGTCATTACAGGCGACACTCTTCAATGGTGTTGACAACACAATCTTTATTAGACATTGATGGAGCTAAGCCTTTATTACGGATTGATAATAATCTTATGTCTAGCGGATCGAGTCCATGCTGAGTATTATTCAGATGTGGGTCGTGAGGCCATGATCGACATGAGGGCCTTGGGCCAATCCGTAACAGTATCAAACATCATTTGTAATATGATTATAAAGAGCAATTAAATATGAAGTTAATTATGCAAAGAAATGTGAGTGATATAAAGCAACGTGGTGTAAGAGCATCTATAATGAAGACATTTATTTTTGGGTATTTAAATTGGTTTTACATGTACACATAACTCATTTATAATTTTTTAATAGCAAAACACAATATCTCATACAAATTTCTTAAACGAAACACAATAAGCATGGATCAATAACGCTATATCAATACATTTCAATATTTTAATATAAATAAACATGAGTCCACTTAAGATGGAGTTCTTCTTGTAGACCTTATGCTCATCATGTACCCGGCATTTTTTTCTCCAATTGAATACCTCGTAGATACTGAATCTTAAAGTGAGAGATCCCCATTGAATATGGTCTAATGTGCCTCTACATCAAGATATGAAATGCATGACCATATTTTTTTTTACTGCCATATTAAAATTAGTTAACAAGTAAGGGTGAGAATAGGCTAGGCCGAACTAGACTTTGCAAGGTCTAAGTCAGGCCTGCCAAATTTTTTAAGGCTTAAGTCTGGCCTGCGACCTGTCATATGCTTACTTTTGAGACCTGAGTCTGGCCTTCTGAAAGTCTGATAAGGCCTGCTAGCTTGTTTAAAAGTCTATATCATATGAACATATTTAAGTAAGCAATATGATCGAAGTTTAAAGAGATTAGCGAACTAATAGATCAATTAGATTAAACTCTCTTTTAGTAATCAACACGAATTTTTAGAGAATTTAACTATATATTGCATCATATTTCAATTCTAGTTTATAATAATACATTTGTATATGCGAAAAATTAATGTATATTAATAAACTTAAATTACTAACGAAATTATATTTTAATTCAAAGTACAAAATATATTATAATAATAAATAATATTAATTATATTTACTTAAATAAACCGACCTAATAGGTTTAAGAAACCTTTTAATTGTAAACCGATCAGGCTTATTCTCGTCCCTATTAGCAAGTGACACTTGACTCACTTATCATATTGTGTATATCCAGTCATTGACTACGGAGAAACAAATAATTGATCAATACAAGAATGGCATCTGGACAAATTGACAAAGACTGCTCGTACGATAAATTTGGTCAGAATGAGGACATGACATGAGGTTAAGTAGGATCACCTTTTCTCATAAATTTGATAACAACGAGGCATTCATGGATTCTACTCATTATTTTTGACTAAATAAGCAAAAACCCCCCGAAATTGTAAAATCTTGTAATAACCCCCCTGAAATTTGAAAAAAGGCAAACACCCCCCTCAAATTGTAAACCGTCAGGCAAGTTAGTCCTTCCGTCCATTTCCTCCGTTAAAATTAATGACGTGTCTATTAACTGTCCATGTGGCACTGACACGTCATAGAGGGGTATTAACTAGACAAAAGGTATATGAAATCAGGGACTAATATGCTTATTTAATATTAATTTCAAGGACTATTTTGCCTTTAAGTGAGTAATTTTAGGGACTCAACTATTATGTTAATGTAAATTTTAATATCAACTATTATATAAGCAAATACCCCCTATGACGTGTCAGTACCACATGGACAGTTAATAGACACGTCATTGGTTTTAACGGAGGAAATGGACGAAAGGACTAACTTGCCTGACGGTTTACAATTTGAGAGGTGTATTTGCCTTTTTTCAAATTTCAGGGGGATTATTGCAAGATTTTACAATTTCGGGGGGGTCTTTGCCTATTTACTCCATTATTTTTTGTTAAATAAAGGCATAAAGACATGCAAATTTTAAACTAAATATAAACACATACACAAATTGAAATTATATGTTCTTTACAAGGCAATATCTGTTCTGCATGCCTTGGATGTAGGGGTGAAAATAGGTTAGACCGAGCTAGATTTTACAAAGTCTAAGCTTGGTCTGTAAAACTTTTTAAGGCCTAAGCCTGGTATTTGGTCTGTCAAAGGCTTACTTTTGAGACCTCAGTCTGACCTTCTGAAAGCCTGATAAGACCTGCTAGTCTGTTTAAAAGCTTATATCATATGAAAATCTTTAAGTAAGCAATGTGATCTAAGTTTAAATAGACTAGCGAACTAATAGATCAATTAGATTAAATTCTCTTTTAATAATAAACATGAGTTTTTAGGGAATTTGCCTATATATTGTGTCATATTTCAATTCTAGTTTATAATAATACATTTGTATATGAGAAAAATTAATGTATATTAATAAGCTTAAATTACAAACGAATTTATATTTTAATTCAATAATAATAAATAATATTATTCATATTTACTTAAATAGGCTGTCCTAACAGGCTTAGGAGGATTTTTGAATGGTATGTGGCTCGGTCTTTTAAGCTAAATAGGCTTTTAAAAAAGCCCGAGCCTTCTTTATTTAAGAAAAAAATCTGGTCTGACCTAACCTGTCGTAGACTAGGTCGTAGGCCCATGTAGGCTGGTTTGACCTATTCACAACCCTACTTGCATGGAGGAGAAGTCTCGATTCGTGTTTTATATATATATATATATATATATATATATATAAAATCATTTTAGCTTGTTTAAAAAAATATTTTTCTTTAAAATATGAGTTAATAAAAAATGATATAATATCCTACTGAGAGCTTATCAATTGTCATTCATAGTAGTGAATGTTATACTTTTCTGAATCTGTATATTAAATGTATTTGGTGTGTTGTGATAATTTAATTTGTGTGTTATCCGTGAACTTTGAGAAAATGTATACTAATGAATTTTACGAGGTGGGATTGATTTTTGACTTAATCCCTCCAACTTTGCATTTTACTCTTTTCCTCTTTAATAAATTTTGTTGCTTTATAAAAAAAAACAGTTTACAAGATAGAGATATTTTAATTCAAAAAAAAAAATAGAGATTTTTGTTAAGGGAATTGCTATTTAGTGCGAGGAAGTCAAAAACAAAATAGTTTCTGGATGTGTATTTCTTTTAGCAGTCACTTTGGTTCCTGGCATTGCATCTCGCTGTCATTTTGGTCTCTGACTCAGGATAAAATACAAAATAGTTTCTGTATGTGTACCACTATTAGCAGTTTACTCATTGACGTTAAAAACTCCCGTTAACAGATGAGATGGCAATAGTTTTGGGCTAACAAGGATGAATGATGTGGCATAAGGACCAAATTGAAAGTAACTCTCAATCCCTAAATTGAAAGCAATTGTTTTCATATTTAGCAATTGTTTTTGTCCCTAATTAGTGTAGGAAGAATGAGCGATGGTAACACAGCACAAATTCTCTCTTTCTGAACTAATCAGGGACAAAAACAATGAGCGAAAACAATTGCCCAAAACAATTGCTAAATACGAAAACAATTGCTTTCAATTTAGGGATTTAGAGTTACTTTCAATTTGCTCTTTATGCCACATCAGTCATCTTTGTCAACCTAAAACAATTGTCACCTCATCTATTAACGAAAGTTTTTAACGTCAATGACTAAACTGTTAACAGAGGCACACATCAAGAGACTATTTTGTATTTTATCCTGAGTTAGGACCAAAGTGACAACGAGGTGCAGAGTCAAAGACCAAAATAATCATTTACCATATTTTTTATAGGGTAACATTTGCATAACTTACTTGATTATTGAAAAGACCTCAAATACTCTTGGTGGTGGAGTTCAAACCGTGGACTTCACAAAATTTATTTATTTTAATGTTTTTTATAAGTATTTTGTTAGTAAAATTTACTTTAAAAGGTCTCATTAATAATTTTGCTTTAAGCCTCTTAATATATTGGGATGACTCTATACATGGTGAGAGAGGAGATAAAGTAAGTATACAATGTTGTTTGTCTTTTTTCATCCTTTCACTTTTCGCACCATATATCATTTTCAATTTGTGAGAAGGGTAGATAATATAGATCACAACTTCACAACAAACTTATATATGAAAATGAAGAAAAAGAAAGATAGATATAAATTTATTATTTTTTTTGTGACGATGAACTTGGATGAAACATTGCTACATCTAAAGTTTGATTGTGTATGTATTCATCATCAAATTATTCAATGTCATGTCATATTGTTATATTATTTTATTTAAAAATAAAATCAAATTTTGAATGAGTTTTATCTACGGGGCACCAGTATCCAATCAAACTTCAAGGTAGTTAAGACAGTCTAAATTTAAGGGACATAATTAAAAAAAAATTGAAAAACTAAAACCTAATTTCCCTCATATCAAATCAAATACATCCAAAGGCTATTACCCCCTTCATCTCATTTTAATTATCACTTTTTCATTTTTTTTTCTTTCTCAAAATAATTCTCACTTTAAAATATCAATGCAACATTTTTTTTCTTCCACTAATATACTCTTACTTATCTAATTTTACTTCATTTAACTACTCTACTAACTATAATTAAGTAAGCATGTTTTAATATATGACACTAATTTTACAATTAAAATCAACTCAATTAATCATTACTTTAAGAACCACGCACAATTCAAATGCATCAATTATAACCAGACGAGGAGTAACACTTAACACTTTTGAACAAGAATCCTAACACTACAAAAAACACGCTTGATTGCGGGGGTTATTTTAAGGAGGTTTTAACACCCCCCCCCCCCCCCCCCCCCCCCCCCCCCCCCCCCCCCCCGCAAATTAGTCGAAATTTTGATGCGTGCCCTTCCCGGTGTAACAAATGCTTATTTATCTGCGGCGGTTTAAAACTCCCTCAAAATTAAAGCAATTTTTCCACTATTTTTCACCCATCCCGTTGGATTTTCATGTGTGGCCTGCTTATTTTTTCATTTCCCCCTCTTTTATTTTATTTCATTAAAAAAAACATCCTCATCGATAACTTATTTCATCCTGCAGGCATAATTTCTCACTTTCTCTCTTTCTCAGTCTCCAGAACTCTCATCCGTCCTTGTCGTAACCCATCACTGCCGTCACTCTCATCCGTCGCTGCCGTAACTCATCCCTCCGTCACTCTCATCCGTCGTTGCCAGAACTCCAGAACTCCACCTTTAAATTGCAATTAAAAACAAGTGTAGATTAGATAAAGAAAAAAAATGATGAAAAAAATATTATATCATTTTATTAGAGGAGGTTAAAAACTCCTAGAAAACAAACAAAAAGGAAATTTAAAAAAAAATGTATCTAAGGAGGTTAAAAACTCCCACAAATAAAACACTCATATTGCGGAGGTTTTTGGTATGAATACCAGGGGTTGCAAAAACCCCCCGCAGATAATTTGTGGAATTAGTATAAGCAGGGGGTTTTGAAAAATCCCGCAAAATATTCTGCAGAGGTTAAAAACCGCCGCAAATATGATTAAAACCGCGTTATTTTAGTGTAAACCTACATAGAGAGAGTTGCTGTCTAATGGTGCAATGTAGGTCTAGTCCCTGTCGGTTGTAGTCTTACAGATTGGAAATGGAAGGAGCCTTGTAATGTGTCTCCTATGTGGGGGGATGGCCCCCCATAGAAATCTCCTTGCCTTGGTCAAGCAATGAGACCAATTAATGTGAGTTGACAGTTGCCACACATGAATGGAAATAAAAAGTTTCAAACATAACAATTAAGAGTCGTTGTCTAGTTAAAAATTTCTTTGAAACGAAAATTCGCATTCTAAATTGCACACCTTTGTTGAAAGTGTGTATTAGTGACATTGATGCCATCTCATATAGGAAATTTCCCTTCATAATATGAGTTCATAATGGTTTTTCTTTTTGTTTTAATCCTCCGATTTGCACGAGAGTTTGTTCTGGTAATCCAAAATTTGATCGGATGATAAATAAAGTTTTATCAATGATTGTTTTATCTAAAATTCAAACATAAATTACTCCAAAGGATCATTGATAATGTTTTCCCTAATGAACTTTTTTGTAACAATTACTTAATAGAGAAATCATATGATTTGTAAAAAGAAGTAAACATTTTTTTTTTATTAGAATAGAATTTAGGTTGTGAAAGTTACATTGATTTTGGAAGGATACAACACTATTTACATAAGATGAAAGGAGAGATAGGTGGCATAACAACAACAGCTCACTCTTCGCAGAAAAACTAAACTCTCCAATGTGGTAGCTTTCTGAATTTGAAAATATCTTATGGTTAGTGTGACCTTTTCCCTTTTTTCTCTTTTTGTTTTTTAGATGGTTACTCATTTGGCCCCTATATACACTTTATCCTGAAAAACTACCTGCGAGTTATCTCATAGAGGTTTTAAAAATACAAAAATATCGTATGAGTTATCTACCAAACAGTTTGCGCATTTATGGGGCTCAAAAGAGCAACTATATGTTTTTTAAATTGGTCTCAACTCTATGAAAAGAACGAAGCTCAAATTCTTATATAAAGAGCATAAGATGAAATAAAAGCTATAACAAAAGTTGAAAGAAGGATAAAATTTGGTTACTACAAAAGTATGATCTTCTGGACATGTGATTGATATCCCAATTCACAATAATACACAATTAGAGATATTCGAGAACGTTGTTCAACATGATCAGATAACAAGATCTTACTATCAAGGTGGTATAATTCATGCTATGTAACAACAACAATGAACACGAAACTGATCAAATAGTATAATAAAAACCTTGCATTATTTAATTAGGCTTAAATGTCGTTTGTCCCCCTAATGTTCCAAAACGTTGTGATTTTGGCCCCTTAATAAAAAAAATAAAAATTTTGTCCTCTATCTTTAGGGAAATATGCTCTTTTGACCCAATAACTTTAGGGAAATATTCTCTTTTGGTCCTCTATCTGTAGGGAAATAAGATCTTTTGGCCCTTTATCTTTACAAAAAGTTGCAATTTTGGCCCCATGTTTTTGGACATGTGGCGTCTTCTCAGCAGCTTTGCAACGTTTTGTAAAGTTAAGGGATAAAATTGTTATTTTTTTTGTTAGGGGCCAAAATTGCAACTTTTTAAAAGTTAAGGGGTCACAAATGCATTTAAGCCATTTAATTATAGTGGGATAAAAATTTATTCACTTCTCTAATTTAACATGTTCTATGCTGCTCGTTTAGACAGATTAATTACATAGTAGGTGTATCGAGTTGACCTTTTGCAACATCTACAGGCATGTTAGGGGTGATAAAGTAACATCTTGCAATATGTTTCTATTTTAAGACAAAAAAATCTTAGGAGGAAATAAATTAATCTACAAATTATATTAGGATCACCAGTATGTTCATCTTCTATAAGGCCATGACACAAATATCCAACACCACATATTGACATTGGTAATAAGTTGGAAAAAAAATAAAGTAAATAAATGGAATCAAATGTGTTAGTTTTATTTGTTGGGTCATGAGGGGAGTCGGAGGACCGCTCACATCAAGGTCAAAACAACCACATAAGTGAGAGATACGCTATACTCTTACTCAAAATCCAGGGCCGGCCCAACATGTCAAGAGATCTAAAGCAAAATTTATAATGAGGCCTTTTGGAATTAAAAAAAAACAGTGCTTATTAAAAACATAATAAATCATGTTTTGTTGAATACAAGATTTGAACTTAAGACCAAAAGGATTTGAGGCCATAAAATTGACCAACTAAGCTAGATAAATATCTCGATCTAGAACACCGGACACGCGTTTAATCTAGTTAGATGTCAGTGTTGCATGACTACCTATCAATTATTTTAAAGTTTATCTTTAATTATACTCAAAAAATTACTTCCAATTTTTTATTTTAGTCATAGTCTTTGAATGTGTGATCCAATGCCATAATGTAGTGACTGACTAACTGTATTAGCGATTTGATAGTTGCTTTGTTGGGTAAACATCAATTTCAATTCTTAAGCAATGATGCAATTATGCTGGGCTTTGCTAGGCAAAAATCAATTTTTTTTTAATCTTTAAGCAATCGTGCAATATATGGTTGGCCTTTTCTCTTTTCATACACTGCACTTGATCTGCTCAACTTCCAAAGCAGCCAAAAGAAGAAAAATAATAAAATAAAAACGTTGCCTAATTCAAAATATCATATTGTAACAATGGAATCCTTTTTCTTCTTATTCTTGTTCCCATTTAGATTTTTTTATCAACCAAACTCTCAAGCCAATCAATTAAAATCATACGAATAATTGTATCAGTCCTTGGAGAAAATTTAATAATCTAATTAGTCAATGAAAACTCCAAAATAATGACGTATTTTTTTTGAGAGGAAAATAATGTCGTATTTGTTTAGCAACAAAATAATACCGCATTAGTTCAACAAAAGATTTGTAATTAAATTGGTCCATTGAATGTTGGAGTGTTAATACGGACCTAGCTCATAGATTAAGAATTGCTCTTTGGGGTATTTTGGATTGCTCACAAACACATCAAACTTTCAAAAAATATTTCCGTTGACAGTTAATTACCGTCTGCTGCTGAACGGTAGTTAGGAACTGCTCACTTTTTAACTAGGTTAAACGATTAACCGATCTTAAAGGTTCTACCCCATGTTTGTATAGGACTGACCAAAACAAGATACTTTGTTAAATCGGTTAAATGTTTAACCGTTCTAAAAGGTCTACCTCGCCATTACAGATATGAGGTAGGACTTTTTTGGTCGATTAATCGATAAAACGATTTAAAAAGTGAACGGCTCCTAACTACAGCTCCGTACCAATGTAGGTATTTTTGGAAGTTGAGGTGCTTGTGAAGAATATTAGGCGTCTCAAGAGCATTTTCATAGATTAATATGTTTAGTCCAATATAAAGTATGCGTTGAACTAACAATATGAAACTTTGTGTTGACCTAGTTCAATCCTTCTGTAAATTGATTGGTCAACCCTCTAGCTCGAATTTTATTTTATAAAATGATGTATAATAAATATAGTATACATATTATGTTAAATGTCTTCAAAAAGCTGTGAATTGCCTTTTTAGTGTGGTTTGATCAGATTCTCAAACTAGTGAATAAGAGATATATTCATATTTAATGATTGACACGTATAATATTTAGATTAATTAGTCATATATAGCTATATAAGTATATTATGTAAAATATATATGTATGTATATAAGTTGTTAGAAATTATTTTGAACCCTAAGCTCTTCTTACTTTCAATTGGTGCACCATCTCTTGACCTTAATTTTTTTCTATAAAAAAGTTGTTAAACATTATAGTATACAAAAGAGTAAATTAAGGACTAATTTGATGGACTGTTCATACAATTTAAAGTATAATTTAGGAGGAGGAACTTGACAAATTTATCATTCATTGTATCTTTTGTCAAAAATAAAAATAAAAATAATCATTCATTGTATCTATAATGAGTAACCTCTAAGTGACTAGTATTACAATACATTGTATGCTCATTTGGAAGATAAATCACTTTTGGATTTTAAAAATGTACTACCGAACAAAAAAAATTAATGTGATAAAGTAATTAAATTTTGAATGTGGTAAAACTGATATACCAAAATTATATATTTTTGTTAAGTTTAAATCGAACATGAACATTAATGTCTTACAAAAATCTAAGTTACTTATTAAACCTAAGTTACTTATTCTACGTTTTACCTCAAAAATCACAACACCCCAAGCTTTGATCACCACACATCGTTGAAAGGATCTACTTTATGACTTCTAGCAAGAACACATAACAAAATATAATTTATTGAGTTTTCAAGTTTATAAATTTGTTGGTTTAAGTTTTACAACTTGCTTTTTTTGAATCATCTACTTAGTAAGGAAAAACTTTATACTCATCTAGAAGATACATTATTTTTCTAACTTGCAAATATCTCAAACAAAAATGGTAAAGTGATAAAGCAATTTAGGCACAAAACTAGACATTATTGTAAAAGAAATAACAAAGAAGATGTCAATTTCATTATCATCATACAAAACGTGTGGCACTTATGACCCACCCCCCACAAAGCAATTAAATCCCAACACAAGACCATAGCTTTCCCATAACCAACTCACACAAGGGACCCTCCATTCACATGCTTTTGCTTCCTCAAAATCAACGACACAGATTATAGTCCCAAAACAATCTCAACCATCCAAAATCCAGACCAAATGGTTGGTGAATATGTTCCACTCTTGTCACCCCAATAAGGAGACATATACTTTAAATCTGCTTATGATGCTACCGACAACTTAGCTTGCCTTTGTCCATAATTTATGCAATAAATTTAAAACTATGTTTTTCTATGTTATTGTCAAAGTGATTATGATTATTCCTATAAAATACAACCTTGCATTTCCTACTTTCACACAATTGTTACACATTTCCTCTTTTAACATCTCAAAAGAAGAAAAAAAAAATTGTAGCATCAAATTCCTAAAACTTTAGTGACTATATATTTTGTAATTGAATTAGAGGGTTTTGCATTAACAAGATGGAATTCAAGGCCACTGAGCTTAGATTGGGATTACCAGGGACAGATGAAAAGGAGATGAAAACAATTCATAGTAGTGTTGTTAAGAATAACAAAAGACAATTACCTCAAACTTCTGAAGAATCTGTTTCAATTTCTAAAGTTTCAAATGATGATCAGCATGTGGAGAGTTCTTCTGCTGCCCCTCCTGCCAAGTATGTTTAAATCATGAAAGACTAAAACCTTTTAACTGGATCCTCTGCAGCTACTGCGGTATGGTGTTGCAGATGTAGAAACTTTTATTTTCTGCAGCACCATAAGTACGGCAGCTGCAGAGGGTCCTCTTGATGAGATAAAATATTCAATAACTTTATTTTTTCTTATCTGAATTTTGAGCTAACTGATTTTATTTGATGTTGATATTGCAGGGCAAAGATAGTTGGGTGGCCACCAATTAGGTCTTACAGAAAAAACACTTTGCAAGATGCTGAAGTTGGTGGGATCTATGTGAAAGTGAGCATGGATGGAGCTCCTTACCTTAGAAAGATTGACTTGAGGATCTATGGAGGCTATCCAGAACTTCTCAAAGCTCTAGAAACCATGTTCAAATTGACCATAGGTAAGATAGAGATAAAATTTTGTTTTTTGTTTTGGTAAAGATTTTAAATTGCAATCGCGTCTAGGGTTTATTGATATTGTAGAGAATCACATTAAAATATGACTGATGTCGTCTCAATTATGGTAGTTTTGCAATAGCATAGACATTTAACAAAAATCTTAATCTTATGTTAAGATTCCGGTCAAAGACTATTTTTTAAGACTCTCAAATTTATTTTAGTTGTATATATATAGTCTTGGTTTTATTGTGGTGAAACTAGTTTGTGACACAATTTTAGTTTTTGTGCTGAAAAAAAATTGTGCTTTGTTTTTCAGGTGAGTATTCTGAAAGAGAAGGTTATAAGGGATCTGAATATGCACCAACCTATGAAGACAAGGATGGTGACTGGATGCTAGTTGGAGATGTTCCATGGGAGTAAGTTCTCTCCCTTGTGTGTTTGCTTTATTTTTTTTGTTTATGACTAGAGTTCATGAACTTAGATCCTCTGAAGTTGGCTTTATGGTAGCAGATAGTTAGATTGTTGGCCTGTTTCGATTAGCTTATTTGATTTTATCTTTTGGCATAATTACTTGTGAGCCTCTCTGAGAAAGTTTAGGGAAACAACTTATGATATTGACCATTACCATAAGTTGTTTTCAGTTTATCCTCGCCAGTTTTCCAAGATGGTCGATGAAAATGGCTTATAACTTACATGAAAACAGTTTGATTTTATTTTACTTTGGTTTTAAAAGCACATACGCTATAAGTGCTTAATTAGGTTTTTAGTCAAATAGGAGTAATTTCTATCTCGTAATTTAATAGTCTGCGATCGGATGCACCATAACATTAGTTCTAGAGGATCCATTTTGATTGTTTGTCTCTTAGCTGTTCATATTCAGAAATTCATAGAACTTGCTTTTATCTACAGCATGTTTGTGACTTCCTGCAAAAGGCTAAGAATCATGAAAGGCACAGAAGCTAGAGGTTTGGGTTGTGGTGTATGAAAAACAACTGAATTTTTCCTATGACTATGATATGATGAGTGAGGACTATATGCAAGAAAATGAGTTTTGGTGTTTAGGAAAGTCAATCTTTCAATTGCTGGAGTCAATGGATTTTGAATCAAGGTATCATACCACCATGCCAATCTTGATTTGGAAGGGAGATGGAAGATCCTTTCTACATAAACTTTGTCAACATGTTTTTGGTTATTTTAGCATCTTGATGGGATGCTATATGCTATTGTTTGTTATTTCCACAGAACATTTTCAATAACATTTTCAGAAATTTGCCTCAAAGCAACTTTGTATACTTATACAGAATTAGAATTAGAAGAGTCATGGTTTGTTTTGTATCAATATATATAGAAACTTTAAATACGTAGTTATTTTTTGACAGGAAAAATAAATACATAGTTGCTACTCATTTGTTCATAATTTTTTATCTTTCAAGTTTTTGTATTTTGTTCCAAAACTTTGACTATTTAAAAATACTACAATTAAGCATATTCTTCCCTAATAAACTCGAGAGTTGTGTTAGAACAACAACTAGTAAAAGAAAAATAAAGAAACTTAAATTGCAAACAATGGAATCCAATCATTTTGTTATGCAATTGGTTCAATTATGCCTATGTCTTTGACTATAGAGCAGTTGTAGTTCCGTATTATTACTTGAATGATTAGGGTTTATATAATACCACGGTTCATATTACAACAATACCTCTAAACCGTGCCATTCACTCCGCTCTCCTGCCCTTTGCCTCTCTTCTGCGCCTATGAGCCATACTCATTAAGTTGTAATGTAACTATTCGTGCTAACAAATTTATCCTCCCCTCAACAAACTAACCACTTACATTTTCTATCAAAAAGATTTATTGCGTGAGATTTTAGCTAAGTAAATATGTGATAATTGTGCTATAATTCCTTTTTTTGAACGGAATTTGCTCTTATAAAAAACAACTATATTGCAACAACACTTCTGAGCTGAAAAGGTAGACGGTGTCTAACATGTGTTGAAAGACATGTTCAATGTCTAATGTAACACCCAAATTTTCAATGTCGATTTAATAAATAATGCGAATAAATTTAAATAAATAGGATGTTACACATACTCATCAATCATTCATTCAAATAATAAATAATACGTCACATTTCAGAGTGCGAAAAATACTTCAAAAATATTTCATAAAATAAACAAGTCTGATTCTCAACCTTTATTGTAGAAAATATCATAAAGATTTCAAATGCTTAAACTTCATAAAATTAAACATTCAACTCTTGACCCCAACCCTAGTGTTACAGATCAGAGCACGTGATTATTCGGCTACGGAAATAATTAGATAAAAGCTACGGAAATCTATCTCTGTCGCCACCTTCTAAGCGTCCCGCAAACTAGAGCTCCACGTCCTGAGTATCTGTACCCCAAGAGAGTACAAACACCATAATATACAACAACAATAAAGGGGTGAGAAATCCTGCCATAACACAATATTAGGGGAAAGCACGCACAACATTATAATACAACAATAACAATATTCCGTCGTCATACGATCATCAACATTTATTATATTCTTCTCAACCAATCATACATATCATCATCTCACTCAATTCACACTTAAAACACCAAGTACAAGTATCATCATTTAAGTGCACATGGACTCACCCTAAGACCTATATAAATGTGGTATCACACCTATCGTCGCCACAATTTGCCAGAGTTATGTTAATGGACTTTCATCACCACAATTTGCCAGAGATATGTTACTGGACTTTCGTCGCCACAATTTGCCAGAGATATGTTACTGGACTTTCGTCGCCACAATTTGCCAGAGACATGTTACTAGACTTTCGTCGTCATTTCATCTTCATAATCCCTAGACACAACTCTATATGCATGCATGGTGATAGACTCATCAGGTATTACACATCATCACATCATCAGCAATTCACAATCATAAATGCAAGACTTTCCCTAATATGCACATCATCAATGCAAAACACATCATCACCATTCTCATCGTCTTCATAAATAAACATCATCATTCTCATCATCATAATAATACAGACATCGTCATTCTCATCATCATTATAATATAAACTTCATCATCTTTATAATATAAACATCATCATTCTCATCATCACTATAATATAAACATCATTGGACCGTAGATCTCGCTATCTAGGAATTAAGACCCCAAAGCCAAGGGTGTGAACCCTTAAAATAGGGCTGGACGTCCTCCAAGAGGGCATAGGGCCCACTTGACAATCAAATAACCCTTTGGGGGCGCCCTCAGCAGCTTACGAGGGCGCCCAAGTCATAGTTTTGGCCCTTTTACGATTTAGGCCCAAAACCATGACCGGGTAGGCCCAAAAAAGGCTACAAATAGTAACCTCGGGACCATTCCCGAGGCATGACCTAAACACAGCACAGAAACCCTAGTTTCTAGAAGTATTGTACTCACAGCAAGTACAGTTGGCGCCCACCGTGAGGCTACGGTAAAACTGACCTAGCCACCGTCTCCCAGAAAAAAACGATCGATCCACGGCCCCTGAGAGCCATCAGAGCGCCGTTTACCCACCATATCTCCCCGAAGCAACCTCAAAACCTTCGAATCCGCCGTGATTCAACCCTAGACCTACCCCTAACTCCATCAAACGACTGACCCACATCTGTTCGGAAAACCCTGGTCTAAACCTAGGATTCGAGGTTTAGGGTGCGAATCTCTGACCACCAGTCATAAACTCAACATACAAACCCAAACTACCGTCGTCGCCGGCGCGATGGCAGACCCTGCGGCCTTAGAGGCTCTACAACAACAGATCCAGCAGCTTCGCGACCACAATGAAGCCTTGCAAGCAACCATGGAAACCATCCAACAGCAGCAACACGCCGAAGGAAATGGGTCTCAGCAAGATGAATCGGCCGACCCCGACCCTCAACCACTGTCCGCCGAAGTTTGGAACGCGCCGGTACCAGAGAATTTCAAGCCGCCATCTCTTTCCTCCTTCGATGGAAAAAGCGACCCAGTGGAGCATGTGACCGCCTTCAACACTCAAATGGCCGTCATCGGTGCGGCCGATTCTCTCAAGTGCAAGTTGTTAGCAGGGACCCTGAAAGACGCCGCCCTGAGGTGGTATATGAACCTGCCTCGATTTTCCGTCGTCAGCTACCAGGATATGACGCGCAAGTTAACGCACCAGTTCTCAGCAAGCCGCCACCGCAAAGTCTCGTCTACCAGCCTTTTCAACGTCCGTCAAGGACCCAACGAGACTCTCCGCGAGTATCTTGCACGCTACAATGACGCCACCATCAAGGTCATTAACCCCAACCAAGAGTTGTTTGTGGGAGCCTTCCAGAACGGTCTCCGCGCTGGCCAGTTCAACGAGTCGTTGGCGCAAAAACCAGCAGACTCCATGGAAGAAATCATGTCCAGAGCAGAGTGTTATATAAAGGGGGAAGAAAGCAACGCCGAGAAGAAGGCGAGAGATTCCAGGGAGCGTGCTCCCTACGGATATGATCATCGACGCAATTATTACCCATCCAGTAGCAGGGACCGAGCGCCATACAAACGCCAAGGTCAGGATAGGCGCGCACCCCCCCCCAGAATCCTTCACGGCCCTCAACACTCGCCGTGAACAAATCTGGAGAGAGGTTTGCCATTCCAGAATCATCCTTGAACCTCAGCCGCCGAGAGGAGCAATTATGGGGAATGATAAGGACGCCTGGTGCAAATATCATCGCATCAAGGGACACACTACAGACGATTGTATACATCTGAAAAGGGAAATAGAGAAGCTAATTCAGAACGGCAGATTAAGGGGATATGTGAAGGAAGGTAGAGGAGAAGACAGGCGCCCCCACGAAGGCCCCCAGAGAGAAAAAGATGTGGCGAAAGAAGGAGAGCGCCACACCTTGAACACCATATCTGGTGGTTTCGCAGGAGGCGGGGAGTCCAGCACCTCCCGGAAGAAGTATGTCAGACAAATAATGTTGCTTGATGACCACACCAGGAAAGGATCAGAACACCAGGTGGATATCACTTTCTCAAGTGAAGACCGTGGGGGGGTAATTCCCCACGATGACGATCCCATGGTCATCACCGTCCAAATCTTCAACTGGGATGTTAAGAGGGTATTGATTGATCCCGGCAGTTCTGCGGATATCCTCTATTATTCCGCGTTTGAGAAGATGGGTCTAGACGAGGAGCAGTTGCAGCCTTTTAAAGGGATACTGGCCGGCTTTACTGGGGAACAGGTGCATGTCAGGGGATACATCACGCTGAAAACGACGTTCGGCACAGGTGATAATGCTAAGACCATCAGAATTAGATACTTGGTAGTCAACTCGCCCTGTTCCTACAATGTCATCGTAGGCCGCCCAGCCTTTAACGCCCTCGACGCCTACCTTTCCACCAAATTCCTTGTCGTGAAATACCCGCTAGATGATGGGCGGGTTGGTACCATTAGAGCAGACCAGCGAGCAGCCCGAGAGTGTTACCACAATAGCTTGAAGATTCAGAAGGAGAAGAAAGGAAGCAGTAACCTAAAAGCGCACCGAGTGAACCTCATTGTATCCAGCCTAGAAGAAGAAATTCAGGTCCAGGAAATCAAGAAGGTCGAGGAAGAAGATACGGAGCCCGAGGAGGTCGAGAGGGTCGAGGAAGAAAGTGCTCCCTTCTTGGTACCCCACTTGAAGCCAGTCAATTCGAGAGCCAATGCTGATGAAGAAAATGCAGAACACGGAGAGGCCAGGAAGGTTGAGGAAGCGAGTACTCCTTTCCTGACGCTTCGCCCAAAGCCGGCCAATCCAATTTTCAGGACCAGGAAGGAAGAAGTAGAATGTGATGAAATCAAGAAGGAGTTGATATTATGGACAGAACCAGCTAACCGCAGGATGATGAAAAAGATTGAGGACAGTGCAGGACGGAACTCGCCATGACAGCTCAAGGGCGAGCTGGAGGGAAGACAAAGCCTTTTTAGTTCCCACCGTTTTTTATCTTATAAATTCGCTTTTTGTACAGTTAAGTAGTAAGACAGTAAGGGGCACTATTTTCCCCCCGCAGTAATGGGGGTTTTTAACGAGGCCCCGGTTTTTATTAGTGTTATATGTATATATTGTTTGTCCATCTTACTCTCATTGCATTTAGCAGATCGCCATTGCCGAATCTCAAATGAGCTCGCCGTATGATATGTTAACCACAAAGAAAGAGCCACCTAATCCCTTAACCCTAAAAGACAGGGCTCTAAGACGTCGTGAGCTTAAAAAGAAATTGCCACCTAATCCCTTAACCCTAAAAGACAGGGCTCTAAGACGTCGTGAGCTTGAAATAAAATCGCCACCTAATTCCTTAACCCCCAAGAGGGCTCTAAGACGTCGCGAGACGAAAATAAGATCGCCGCCTAATTCCTTAACCCCCAAGAGGGCTCTAAGACGTCGCGAGACGAAAATAAGATCGCCGCCTAATTCCTTAACCCCCAAGAGGGCTCTAAGACGTCGCGAGACGAAAATCGCCGCCAAAATTCCTTAACCCCAAAGAGGGCTCTAAGACGTCGCGAGCACAAAACAAGATCGTCGGGAAAACCTTATAAAGGAACCTTGTAGCATCAAGCGCTAAAAGAAACACGCCTACAACAATCGACGCCGTTACGAAATAAATAGAATCACCGCCCAGGAGAGACCTTCCGAAATGCTTAAATTTGCAGGAAAATAAAAAGTTCAAAAGCGAAGATAATACATCACGAACACAAATTCAAAGCAGAGTAATGAATTTAAAAATAAGTCAAGGAGTTAAAATTACAACAAACAAATTAGGGTTCGTCCACTAGGACGCCATCTACAATGATTTTAAAAGGATCAAAAGCGGAAGTATCGACGCCAGGATGGAGGAGGGCAAATTGTGCCTTGGCCCTTTCAAAGCCAGCATCAAAGTTCAGAGCCAGCTCGCCCTTCGCTTCAGAAACTTCGGCCTTGAGTTGAGCCTCCCTTTCTGCTCCAGCCGCGACATCGTTTTGTAGCTTGGCAATGACACCGTCCTTTCCGGCAAGATCTGCCGCATAACCAATCTTCAGATCGGAGATGCGTTTCTCAAACTCAAGCGTCACCGCCTCCCTAGCCTCCCGCACTTCTTTCTCCCTAGCATTCCCGGCCTCCTCCAACTCTTTCTCCAACGCCCTCACCGTAGCTTGAAGGGCCTCCTCATTCTGCACCACCTCCTCATACTTGCGATCAACCGAGTCTATAAGCAACATAGTCCGCAGACAATGGATCCCCATATCCTTCATCATAAAAGGCACAGCGCCCTGACTTCCCGACTCTGCATCCTCAGGATTGAATACCAGCCTCTCCCTCACGTAAGCGCCATAGTCAAAACCTTTGTCCCAGAAAGACGGCACCGAGCTACTGGTTTTGACGGCGCCAATCAGGGAAGGAGAGGGCGTCTTCTTCCCTTTCTTCTCTGATACTGCCTTCCCTTTATTATCTTTTCCGGGCGACCTCCTATCGCGCGGAGCCGCCGGAATGCTCTCAACTGGGACTTCGATCGGGTGATCAGCCTTCCTCTTTGGTTTACGGGTAATAAGCCCCGCGAGATCAGTAGTCGCCGTCCCCTCAGCAGCCTTCTTTGCTTTCATCTCTTCAAGATATCTTTTCCTCTCTGCCGCAGTCATGGGCGCCATGTCCTCTACAGAAAATAAAGCAAAAAGTCAAGGGACAGACAATATAAACACAAAACATAGGGGCGAGTAAGTGAATATGACTCACGTAAATACTCGTCTAGGCTATCTACGTCCCCTTCCCTGTTCAATAACTCCCGGATATTCATAGGCAACATCTTGTCCAAAAAACAGACGACGCCCTGGTCATACGCGTCCAGCTTCTCATATTCAAAGCCCATGATGGACGCCGGAGCACCCGTCCAACACGTGGGAAACCTCAGCTTACCATCCACCCATACCGCGGCTGCCTCACAACCCTTTCGCCCCCGAACCCGAAGGAATGTATGTCTCCAATTTTTGTAATGAGAGGCGTAGGGCGGGAACAGCCTCTTACCAGGGTGCGCGCTGACAGACACCCAAGACTGCTTATCCACCCCCTTCGTGCCATAGAAAGTAAGAAAGGATCCAATCGAGGGCTGGAAGCCCAATCCTTCACAAATAATCTCAAAACCGCGGATGAAGGCCCAGCTATTCGGCTGCAGCTGAGAAGGCGCGACATTGAGACAGTTGAGTATGTCAACTTCAAAAGGCGTGAAGGGATACTTCACACCCAGATCTTCAAAAACGGCGGTGTACATATGGAACATCTCGCTCTTCAAACTCTTCGGCCTCTGAGCGCACACTTTCTCGCCCGGGCGACAAGGTTCCAAAATCACGTCCTCCTCAAATCCCGTAGAAGACACGTGCAGCTTACTCCGGAAAAACGCCACCCGTTGCAAATCCAAATACACAGACTCAGAACGAAGCACCTCGTCGGCGAAACTCTCCTGTTCTGAATCACTAGAAGACGCCATGTAACAAATCCCCTTCCTACAGAACGGACCTGGGCGAACAGAACGAACAATAGAGTCAGATGAATCCCCACGAATACTTCCCACTTCACCCCTATCCGAACCACTCGAAGACTCCGTCGCAAGGGAGTGGCCATAGTAGGCCTTATCGAACGCCACCCAATCCATGGTTCCATCAGAGCGTCTCGCATGCCTAACGCTCTCCCCCCACAACCTACACCTCTCCTCCGAATCAGCTGGGGATAACTCCCTACCCGCCGCATCGCACTCTCTAATCCTCACCATATTACGGATATTAAAGTAAAAAGAGCGAGATCAAGTAAGGGTACCTGGATCTAGACAAATGGAGGGCTTGAGAAGCGAACAGTAAGCTGCAATTCCTCCACGAACAACGCAACCGCTTGAACGAGAAAAAGAGAACGAGTAGGAAGGAAAAGATGGAGACAAAGGAGGAGAAAAGGATAAGGAGAATCTGAAAGTACAAGCGAAAGTAGATCTGTTTCAGTTAAAAGCGAAAAAGCCTGGGGAAACGCGCAGATGACGTCACTTAAGTTGGCACGATTTCCGAGAACCGCTACGATTCGGACACGTCAGCAAGAGCGAACGGTCGCCTCACGCCAGCCGTCGGATCCCAATAAGAGGCGTCCTCAATACGTGGTCTAAAGGACGTGGCGAGCTATACGCAGTTTAATCACTTCGCCTTGTACCAAGACTTGTGCTTGTTGGGCTAGCATAAATATTCCTGTTGGGCTGGCGCCCAACACTCTCGTAGGGCTAGTGCCGCCCACTAAGATACTCAAAACAAAACATGGAGCTAATACCCACGTTGGGCTAGCATTCGTGTTGGGCTAGTACCCATGCAGGGTTTAAACACCCACGTTGGGCTAGTACTCATAAAATTTTTTCACGTGGCTTCGTGGCTACTAAGTCCCACTTGCTGGGCAAAAGGTCATAGACAAACCCCCTGTAAACAGTTTAATCACTTCGCCTTGTACCAAGACTCGTGCTTGTTGGGCTGTGGACCGTAGATCTCGCTATCTAGGAATTAAGACCCCAAAGCCAAGGGTGTGAACCCTTAAAATAGGGCTGGACGTCCTCCAAGAGGGCATAGGGCCCACTTGACAATCAAATAACCCTTTGGGGGCGCCCTCAGCAGCTTACGAGGGCGCCCAAGTCATAGTTTTGGCCCTTTTACGATTTAGGCCCAAAACCATGACCGGGTAGGCCCAAAAAAGGCTACAAATAGTAACCTCGGGACCATTCCCGAGGCATGACCTAAACACAGCACAGAAACCCTAGTTTCTAGAAGTATTGTACTCACAGCAAGTACAATCATCATTTCTTATCATATTTATTTATATACTTGTATATAATGTCAATCGTCATCACTCTTCGTCACAGTCATAGGATTCCTCATCATTACTCTCTATCACTGTCTATATCACCACATTTTCTCCTCATCAATCCAACCCTTAAGCACGACTCGTTTCTGCGTCAACATCCCACTATTTTATTTTATTATTCATCTTACGGACATGCTCTATTCTCTCGTCTATTCTAGGCTCTCTAGATATTTTTTGTTTAATAGCACACCCTATTCCCTATTCCCCATTCTTAGTTTTAAGATATTTACTTCTCCATTAATATTACATATAACGTCTCCTCTCTATACAACTAGGTTTCACCTCACCATCGTCAATAACTTTTTCCTACTTATTCTTCTCATTAAAACGACTTTATATCTTATTACTTCGTCTCACATTCGTCGCCCTCTATAACCTCGACCATTCCCTTAATCTTAACTTCATTCTAATTTAAAGTTATTATCTCACATTATTGTTACTTTCGACGTCAGCAACTTTCCTCACTAAAACTTCATTATAATTTAAGGTTTTCTTCTCTCAATATCGGTCATTATTATTATCGTCAAACATTATAACTATTACCTCTTATCTTCTTTCCTATTCATCCTGCTCTCTTCTAATTGATTCCCGTCTTATTCACCGCTATCATCATTCCTATTATCTTTCATTACTCAATACACAACCCTCTATCTTCCTTTACATTTCGTCTTAAAGACCCTCTCATCGTCTACGATCATCTAAATTCGACTTCTATATTCTTTAGTCATTTTTACACCTTATACGTTCCTATCTAACATTCATCTTAAGTTCTTTAATTACCTTCATTCTTTTACTCTTCAACTTAAAAATATTCCTAAGCTCATCATTGGTTTAAGAAGATTATGTTTAACTTCATCAGTTAATCGGAAAGCACCTACTTCATATCCCCTCTTATCATCGTCTCTTTTCACTTCTTTATCTCTTTCATATTTTATACCCTCTTAATCAGCTTACCATATTAGAACTTTTAAATACCCCAAGGGATTATTCTCGTCGTTATCACTCCGTCGTGAACTACTTATCTACATCCCTCACACTTCTCCTTAAACTACTTCACCTTTTTAGGCTCAAGACTCATCAAGTATTAAATATCAACACATCAATACAGTCATAGATGCAAACTCTTCCTATTATGCACAACACCAGGACAAAACATATCGTCATCATTCACATCATCATTATAAGAAAACATCTTCATCATGAATATACATCGTGACTCACATCATTATTATAAATCAACATCAATATATATATATATACACATCATCATTTGCATCATCATTACGAGTATACTTCACCAACTTCATCATATTTATATATACAATAGTCAACGTCATTAGCAACTTCATTATCTAATCGCTTTCATTCTTGTCATTCACTATCTTACTCCTCTTCCCTCATTTCTCCTTAGATTCATCTCTAGCACTCTAAAGTTCTTCCGTGTATTAATTTCCTTAAGGGGTTGAGGAACTACTCTTAAGACACCTAACTAGACTTCCTTCATCCATGTTTATAGGTTTGGGACCTTAGTATACACTTATTTTCCACGCTAACAACTTTCTCAGACTTATTATTGTTTCCAAAGATGTTTTAGAGTTCTCTGAAAGGATTGTGCTGAAATTTCATGAAGAACGCAGCATGACCCAGGTAAAGTATTTTAATCATAACTCAGGTTGTAGATGTCTAAATAGAGTCAACCCAGAGACAAATGAAGGCTGACATCTCTATCTACAACTTTGATGAAGACATCTAAAATCAATTCGGAACATAAAGGGGTAAAAGAGTTGGTTTCCTAAGCCTGGAAAGAGTGCACAACCATGCTGAACCACGTGTAGTATTTTGCTCATATCTAAAGTTGTGGATGTCTAAATGAAGTCACTCTAAAGCCGAATGAAAGATAACATCCATATCTACAACTTTCATGTTTACATCGAAACCCAGTTCACAACGGAAAATGATGAAAAAGTCGATTTTACAAGTTGGTCTGACAAAAATCGTGGCTCGATTTTTGTCGAGCCAAAACCTCATTTTATTGGCCAAAACCGTGGGCCGATTTCCCCAAATTGGGGCCTGATTTTGGCTGAGAGACAGCCAACAAAATCAGTTTCAAAAATGCGTTTTCACCAAGTAATCACTTTTAAATCGCCTAATTCAATCTCAACACACCCAAATCATTCCAAATCATCACTCTATGGTTATCCTACGGTTTGGACGTTAATTCCCTCTTAGCCTATCTAATTATACACTCTTTCATCTAAACTATGCTCCCTTAGTTTTCATCTTTCAACAACAACTTTACATTCATTCATCATAATTCTTCATTGGAATTCTTCATCATAACAACAATCACATCTTAAGAATTAAACAACCACATCATAGTTTAAAATACCCTAAAGTGAAAGAATTCTCCCCCTTACCTCGATTACTCAGAAATTCCAGCTTTGGCTTGATCCCGTCGTAACTAGGGTTTCTCCTTCTCTTCTCTCTCTTCTCTCTTTTCCACGTTCAACAAAGGTGACTCTTCTAACTCCTAATGTTTCTATTTATATTTGGGTCAATCACTTGTTATAATTTTCTTCTCCTCTATTCACTATTCTTTTACTCCTCCCCTCCCCCACTTATTTAAAACTTATATTCTACACCCCCGACTCTATATTATTTTGTTTTGATTCCTCTCTTATTTTATTCAAATTCTCATACAACTTCTTAATCGTCATCAATATTCTATTTTTTCAACAACAAAATAACACTCAAGCAAAAACAACATCAATAATAATATTAACCAAAACTTCACATATTAAACTTCATGGAATTAATTAAAAATAGAAAATGGGGGTGTTACATCCAACACCAGTGATGTGTCAATGTCTTGTCTTGTATTTTTTTTTTTTTATATATATTGGTCAATGTTAACATGTTAGCTAAGTTAGTTTTCTTTGTTGTGGATGGGGGTTGAACCCACAACCTCCTTTTTCTTTCTACTCCTTAACCGTCCCACCCTAACCACCTTATATCTCCCTAATCAATGTCTTGTATGATGTATGTGTTTCATAGAAAAATAGGGCACTAGAAGAGAATTAATTTGACTTGGTTGGGTTTGTGTGAGGCTGGATATTGAATTGAAGCTACTAGAAGTGAGAAGCTTGATATCTCCTTAGGAATGAGAAGCTACTAGTGTATTACTCTTTTTTTGATTAAAATGTCTTTTTTTATTATTATTAAAGAGATGTATTACTCTAAAACTTGGGTTGGAAATGTCTAGACCAAATTTATCTTGCCACCTTAGTTACTCTGTTTTTCTAGTCAATGTTATAGAAAAGGAGTTGGTCATGTGGTTTGACCCGTATAATCCACATTTTTTGACGGAGTAAAGCAAATTTCCAACCCTGCAACCTGTCTTGGCTCAACCTACATAACCTATCAAATAACAAGCTGGATGTGGGTGGAGCATACTGGTCTTAAATGATGAGGCTAACAAATTATAATGACAATACATGTAAATTAATTCTTATAAATTTTATAAAAAAATATATAATTTTTTGTACCAAAAAATATATATTTTTTAATGTACCATATATCATATAATATGAACTATTAATTGAAAAACAAACATTGATAAAAAAAAATATTTTTTAATAAAACAAGTATATTAATAATAGTTAAATATATTATAAATAGAGAGGAATAGGAAAACTTGAGATAATGTTACAGAGAATTAAATTTTCATTATATATAGCTAGGAATATTAATACTTTGGAAGAAGAGAAATACTACAAATACTTTCTTTCTAACATTCTAACACTCATATTTTTATTGGATGAAACTTATCTGGGTCTCACCACTTTATGTATGATCCATTTTCAAAATGTGGAACCTACATGAGTTTTACCTAACAAGGGAGCAGGTCTTTGGAAGAATGTTAAGAGAGATAGTGCCCATATCACCCTTATAAGAAGAATGCTATCAAGCTGAAAAGAGAGACTTGGAAGTTGGAAGGCAACCTCAATTATAGAGTTTTATTATCTAGGTATGGGAAGAAAGGGGGCAATTTACGTGAGGAGGGTGGAGGGGGCACATTGTGGTGGAATAATTTAACCAGTATTAGAAATGTTATTGGTGTGTGTGTAGGAAGGTGGGTCAATAATAACTTAAGGTGGAAATTAGGAGGTGGAGTTTCGACGTTATTTTGGTGGGGTCTTTGGTTAGATGGAGGGATTTGAAGGTTAGGTTTAGCCGCCTTTTTTATCGCATTGATAACAAAATGGCATCAGTGCCAAATGAAGCAATTAGGTTGGGGTGAGGCATGGAAATGACGTAAGAGGTTGTGGGTATGGGAAGAGGATTGTTGGGTGAGTGTTATGCTATGTTGAATTCAATTGTTATGCAGGAAGATGTGACTGATAGATGGCTTTGGAATTTGCATGCTTCAAAAAAGCACAATGTCATGGTGCTTATAATTTTCTAGCCTCGGAAGATCAAAACAGTATCGATGAAAATACTCATTTAATTTGGAATAACGAGGTCCCTCTAAAAGTAAGACTTTGTGTGGCAGCTCCTTCGTTATCGTATTCCAACAAATGACAATTTAGTTAGGAGGGGGTAATATTGGGCAATGCCCAGCTTTGTGTGGGAGGGTGTGGCAATCTGGATGACGCATATCATCTTTTTCTGCATTATGATTTTTCCAGGCAAATTTGAAATGTTGTTTATAATTGGTTAGGCTTCATCATGGTGAACCTGCGTTACATTTCAGATCATGTTATTCAGTTTGGTGTCTTACGAGGCTTTTCAAAAAAGTTACGTGCCATTTTTAATTTGATTTGGTTTTCCACTGTTTGGATAATCTAGAGAGAAAGAAATGCTCGAATTTTCCAACATAAGGAGGAACTTTTGCATGATATTCTTGACAAAACTATGATTCAAGGATTTTGGTGGCTTAAGGTAAAAATCATCAATTTTACTTTTAATTACCACATGTTGTGGTTCAATCCCCTTTTATGCTTGAAAGGTGTTTTGTAATGCATTTTTCTTGGCTTTCTCCCTAGTGTTTTTTTTATTTTATTTGATGTAATGGCTACTTTATCTTCTATGCTTTTCTCTAGCACTTCTTATGCACTTCTTAGTATAATTTCATTTTAACTTTAAAAAAAAAAAATCTGATCGCTCACAGTTATAAGGATAGCGACATATATATACACCTAACTCTCATTGCTTTTCTTATATTTCCACATGCATTTATTATTGATAAAATGAAGTAATTTTCCAGTAAAAAAATATTATAGATAATTAAAATTGTATAATATAACATTATAAAATAAGATAATTTTATATTTGTTAAGATAATTTATAACTGCTAGTGTATAGGAATCGGGTGTGAGTCTTGTAAAAAGAAGAAAAAAAATTCATGACGGAGGTTTGGGGAAGAAAATTAATTATGATCGGTTGGTGTAAGTAGGGGTGTATGGACCCGACCTTGTATTGTAACCCGTTCCGACTCAAGCACATGAGCCAGGGTTCACTGCGTCAAAAAAGAAAATAGGAACAAACATATGGAATAAGATGGAGACATAGTTGATCGGGTTCAGATTATCCATCTAAATTTAGTTTCAGGATAAAAAGTATTTTTTTTAGTATTATTTTATAATACCCACAGTCGGTCCCTTGTCTACTCTCTCACATACTCATAGCCATCAAAATCTTAGCTTCTTCTCCTTCATCCAACAAAAAGAGGTGATTTAGGATCAATTTTTGACCCAAAATCATCCCTCTAACTCGTTTTTCTCTTTCCCTTTTATTGAAATAAGTGATTTTCATATCTATTTCATTTTTTCTTTCGTGATTTCGTAGTCTTAGTGCGACGTTGTTTTGTTGGTCGTCTTTGTGCGATGTTGCATGTCTTTCTTGTTTCATTCAGGTATTTGCTCGGTTCATATTCATATCAGCTTCGATCCAGTGCAGATCTAATCAATGACTTTGGCGTCGTCAACGTTGCAGATCCGGAGACATAGATATTCCAGAGACTTGAATATAGTCATATGTGTAGACTTTTGTACTTTGTCGTTTTATATATGCTATTAACATGGATGTTGTGAGTTTGTTTGCAGATTCATCCTTTTTGTTTTTAGCGAATTTACATTGTATCGATGTACTCTATCAATTTGAATGAACGAATATCATTTATTTTTAGTCAAAAAAAGTACTCCGTCGCATATTAGATGACCTATTTGACAATGTGCATTATTGACCTGACATAATTTGACCATAATTTTCTACTAATATACAAAGAAAAATAATATCATATAAGATGTTGTTGGATTCGTCTCGATGAATATTTACAAAATATTAAATTTTCATAATTTTTTTAATATATAATTAAAGATAAAAAATATGCATTGGTATGTATAACAAAGTCAACTGTGTCACTTAATATGGAACGGAATGAGTATTGTTTATTGATTATTTTGTAAGAAAATGTGAGTATTTTTGATCAAGCTATCAACCATGTAAGAACTGTAATCGAATTGGTCATGTGTTTGCTAATTGTCCTACTATAGAGTGCAGGTATTGTCATGGTATTGGCCATATTCTTGAGCATTGTCCCACGCGACCTCCAAAACAAAATCGTGGATCTTTCAAATCCAAGCCTGCTCCAAAGTTTGGGTCTTCCTCCATTTCTGCTGCTGCTACTGAGGGTCCCACTACCATTACTATGAGTGATATTGAGACATTACTCAAACAGGTTATCTCTTCCAACACCTTTACTGCGTTGTCTGCTACTCACGATAATTCTCAATGGTTTTTTGACTCTGCATGTTGTAATCATATGACCACTGACATTAAATCACTGCCTTCTGTAACAACAGTTTCTTTTCTACCACCAATACACACAACCAATGGCAATACAATGAACATCACTCATACTGGTCATGTATCCACCTCCAACCTCACTCTTCCTGACACCTATTACATACCCAACTTGACACTGAATCTTATTTCCGTTAGCCAATTGTGTGAACAAGGACTAAATGTTTATTTTTCTCCTTCTGATGTCTAGGTACAGGATCCACAGACGAAGCAAATTATTGGGACGGGTCGCAGAGTGGGTCGGTTATTTGAGCTTCAATCTCTTCATCTTCCTAAAACACATGTGTCTGCAGCTACTGTGATCTCCCCCATTCATCAGTGGCATCTTCGACTTGGTCATGCTTCAGCAAATAAAATTCAGCCTTTAATTTCTCGTGGTTTGCTAGGGTCTACAAAGTTTGAGTCTTTTGATTGCTTACATTGTAAACTAGCAAAACAACCTGCATTATCTTTTAATCGTAGTGATTCAGTTTCAGACAGTCCTTTTGATTTAATTCATTCGGATATTTGGGGCCCTTCTCTTGTTTCATCATTTAATGGTTTTCGTTATTATGTCTTGTTTGTTGATGATTTTTCTCATTTTACGTGGATATATTTTTTGAAAAATCGATCTGAATTATCACAATTATACATATCATTTGCACATATGATAAAAACTCAATTTTCTCGTGCTATTAAGATTCTTCGCACAGACAATGCGATGGAATATCGTGATTCTTCTTTACTTCAGTTTCTCAGTCAACAAGGCACTGTGGTTCAACGTTCATGTCCTCATACCTCTCAACAAAATGGTAGAGCTGAGCGAAAACATCGTCATATCCTTGATTCTGTTCGTGCTGCTCTTCTCTCAGCCTCGTGTCCAGAAAAATTTTGGGGGGAAGCAACTCTTAATGTTGTTTATACTATTAATCGACTCCCCACCTTAATCCTTAAAAACTTCTCTCCTTTTGAAAAATTGTTTGGTAAGTCTCCTGAATATTCCATTCTTAAACCTTTTGGATGTGCTTGTTTTGTTCTTTTGCAGCCTCATGAGCACACAAAATTAGAACCGCGTGCTCGTTTGTGTTGCTTTCTTGGTTATGGCACGGAACATAAAGGATATCGATGTTGGGATCCCATTTCCAATAGATTACGCTGTTGAGTATTTTGCTGTTGGCTGCATGTTTTGGCAAATCCAATGTGTTGAATAGAAGCATTTCCTTGTGTAGAACAAATCTTCAGTTGCAAGTTTTTTATTTTGAAGACATTCAGAAGCTGAAAGTTACTTCAGAAGCTGAAATGTGCTTCTGAAGCATCAGACGCACTGTAGCAGAGTTGACTTTCGTTGACTTCTTCAGAAGCTGGTTTTTCTGAATTGTTTTGGCGTGAATCTTTGCTAGATTTAACAAGGATTTATTCAAGCATGTTGCTTCTAGATTGCTGATTATTTTGGAGGAGATCTTTTGAAGATTGGCTCGTATTTTATAGAGTTCATATTTCCTGAAGAAATCTTTTGTAGATACATTGAAGTTTTATTTGTTTCCTTTTCAAGCCATTCATTATTCAGAATCATATCAATTCAGAAGATTTGTTTCAGATTAATGTTGCTTGCTGAAGGTTATAAAAGGAGGAGTGCTGCCATTATTCAAGATATACGAAACATAGAGTTATAATTCAGAAATTGAGTCTGTGTGTTAAACTTAGAGTTTTATTTGTGCACCACTCATTGTTTGAGTTGGTTTATTGTTTTTTGAGTTGTAAATTCATTCAAAGCCTGTAGGTACGAATGAAGGTTTGTTGTTGAAGTTTTATTCAAAACAGGGTAGTTTTCAAGGTTGTTCAAGTGGCTGGGTTGCAATTGCTTGAATAGGAAGTTAGTGGATTCTAATACTCAAGAGTTGGGTAGAAGTCTGACTAGGTGGAGATTGATTGCTTGGGATAGGAACTGGGAGTCAGTGTCTGAGTCTTAAGGATTAATTCCAATAGTGGATTTCCTTCCTGGATTGGTATCCCCCAGAGTAGGAGGTGTTTACTCCGAACTGGGTTAACAAACCTTGTGTTCTTTAGCTTTCCTGCACTTTTAATTTCTGCTGCTTATCTGTTTTTAATTGTGCTAAGTTATTGTTCAGAACCTGTTTGGTTCAGAACCAGTTTACTCATTATTATTGCCTGGCCAGAATTTCAATTGGCATCAGAGCAGGCACCCTGCCTGTGTTTTGGGTGAGATCCAGAGGAGTTAATTTCTGGCAAGCATGGATAGAGAAGGAGGATATGTCAATAGACCACCCCTACTAGATGGCACCAACTATGAATATTGGAAGTCTAGGATGTGTGCTTTTCTAAAATCTATTGACAGCAGGACTTGGAAAGCTGTGATTAAAGGCTGGGATCATCCTGTGGTTTTGGACAAAGATGGGAATAAAACTGAGGTTCTGAAGCCAGAAGAAGAATGGACCAAAGCTGAAGATGATTTGTCACTTGGAAATTCAAAAGCCTTGAATGCAATATTCAATGGTGTAGACCAGAACATGTTCAGACTCATCAAGCAATGTACAATTGCAAAGGATGCCTGGGAAATTTTAAAAACAACACATGAAGGAACTTCTAAGGTGAAGATGTCCAGATTGCAGTTGCTGACCACCAAGTTTGAGAATCTGAAGATGAAGGAGGATGAAACCATACAAGATTTCTACATGAATGTGCTGGACATGGCAAATTCCTTTAATTCTTTTGGGGAAAAGATGTCTGATGAAAAGATAGTAAGAAAAATCCTCAGGTCCCTGCCCAGAAGGTTTGATATGAAGGTTACAGCCATAGAAGAAGCTCATGACATCACCACCATGAAGGTTGAGGAGCTGATTGGGTCTTTGTTAAATTTTGAGACTGCATTCTGCAAACAGCCTGATAAGAAAGGGAAAGGAGTAGCATTTGCAGTTAATTCAGGAGCTGATAATCAACAAGAGTCTGATGAGGAGGATAGTGATTTATCAGAAGCTCTAGTGTTGCTTGGAAAACAATTCAACAGAATTCTGAAGAAGGTGGGCAGAAAATCCAAGACCAAAGGTCAGAATTTCAGATTCAATAACAAGAAGCAACAAACTGATGAGAAGAAGACCAAGTCTGAGGAGAAAAGTAACCAAGCCAAAGGTGTGCAGTGCTTTGAGTGTGAGGGTTATGGGCATATCAAGTCTGAATGTCCCACTTTTCTTAAAAAGCAGAAGAAAAGCCTAGCTGTTTCATGGTCTGATGAAGATTCATAAGAAGATTTTGAGAATGAATCTGCTAAGGGTGACACAAGTCTGATGGTTAAGCTACAGTCTCAGAAGTCAAAAGCTTTCTTTAAGAATGAACCAGTTTTAGAGTCAGAAACCTTTTCTGAGTCTGACTCAGAGTCTGGAGCTTCATATATGTCTGAAGTTGCAAAGTCCTCATATGATGAACTAGCTGACAACTACAGGAAGCTGTATACCAGAAGTGCTGAAGTTTGCAAACAAGTCCTGGATCAGAAGGAGACCATATGTCAACTAGAGGCTGAAAAAGGTGAACTGTTGGTTCAGAATTCAGAATTGAAAGAAGAAGTAAACCAACTTAATTCCCAACTTGAGCATATGAAAAAGCAGGTTAGAATGATGAATACTGCCACTGATGTGTTGGAAGAAATTTTAGATGCTCAGAAACAAGGAAAAGCTGGTTTAGGATTTGTGGATGAAAATCTGAACCTCAAGCAGAAAAGTCCAGTTAAACAGTTTGTTCCTGCTACTCAGACTCATGATCCTATGATTGGAACATCTAAAGTGAGACCTCAGAAGGTAGCCCAGATGCAAGGACAGAAGCAAACTCAAATGAGACCTCAGAAGCATACTCAGATGAGACCTCAGAAGTATGTTCAGATGCAACCCCAAAAGTTCAACAGAAGAAGGAGGAATCATACCTGGACCTGTCATCATTGTGGTAAGAAGGGGCACATTAAACCTTTTTGCTTTAAACTGTATGGTTATCCTGAACACTTTCAATATAGAAGAGTGCAACCAGCTGCAACCAGACAAAATGTTCAGAAGGTGTGGAAACCTAAGGTTCAGAATGTAGGCCTAATAGCTCATACCTCATTGAGAGCCACCTCAAAAAAAGACTGGTATTTTGATAGTGGGTGTTCAAGACACATGACTGGTGTTAAGAAGCTGTTGAGTAATATAAGACCTTATTCCAGAAGCTATGTGACATTTGGAGATGGAGTAAAAGGTCAGATTTTGGGTATTGGTGATTTGATCAGTGAAGGTTTGCCCAGACTTAATGATGTGCTACTAGTGGAAGGATTAACCTCTAATCTGATCAGTATTAGCCAGCTATGTGATCAAGATTTAAAAGTGAATTTCAACAAGCTAGAGTGTATTGTTATTGATCAAGAAGGTAAGGTTCAGATGAGGGGCTGCAGATCCAAAGATAATTGTTATTTATGGGTGTCTGAAGAAGAAAGAAGCCTGACTTCTTGTCTCATGAGCTCAGAAGAGGAAGTCAAGCTCTGGCACCAGAAACTGGGACATTTGCATTTGAAAGGCATGAAGAAAATCCTAAGTACTGAAGCTATCAGAGGTGTACCTAATCTGAAGATCAATGAGGACAATGTTTGTGGTGATTGTCAAATTGGGAAACAAACAAGAAAGTCTCATCCCAGATTAGTTCATCAGGTAACTACTAAAGTACTAGAACTTTTACATATGGATTTAATGGGGCCTATGCAAGTAGAAAGTATTGGAGGAAAAAGGTATGCATTTGTAATGGTAGATGACTACTCAAGATTCACATGGGTTAATTTTGTTAGAGAGAAGTCTGATACTTTTGAAGTGTTTAAAGACTTATGCACTCAATTGCAAAGAGAGAAGGACTGTTGTATTGTCAGAATCAGAAGTGATCATGGCAAAGAATTTGAAAACAAGAGTTTCTCAGAATTCTGTGCATCTGAAGGTATAAAACATGAGTTTTCTGCACCTATCACACCTCAGCAAAATGGTGTAGTTGAGAGGAAGAATAGAACATTAGCAGAATGTGCAAGGGTCATGCTGCATGCTAAGAAACTGCCTTATATGTTTTGGGCTGAAGCCATGAATACTTCCTGCTATATCCATAACAGAGTTACTTTGAAGAAGGGAACAACTTGTACCTTATATGAATTATGGAAAGGGAGAAAGCCAACTGTGAAATACTTTCATGTGTTTGGGAGCAGATGTTACATTTTGGCTGACAGAGAAAATAGGAGAAAACTGGACCCAAAGTCTGATGAGGGCATATTTTTGGGTTATTCAGTAAACAGCAGAGCCTATAGGGTGTTTAACTCAAGAACTAAAGTTGTGATGGAGAGCATAAATGTGGTTATTGATGATCTGTCTGCTGAGAATGAAAAGAATGAATCTGAAGTTATTCCAGAGTCTGAAGCCTCAGAAGAACAAACTTCAGAAGTAGAAAATCATCCAGAGTCTGAAGAAGCAGAAGTGCATCCAGATCATGATTCTGCTGCTAAAGGGCCATCTATTAGAGTTCAGAAGGATCGTCCTAAGGAGCTTATCATTGGGAGTTTGGATCAAGGGGTCAGAACCAGGAGATCAGATTCAGCTGCTACTGATTCTTGTTTTGTGTCTAAGTTTGAACCCAAAAATGTGAAAGAAGCCCTAACTGATGAATTTTGGATTGAAGCCATGCAAGATGAGTTGAATCAATTCAAAAGAAGTGAAGTGTGGGATCTGGTTCCAAGACCTGAAGGGTTGAATGTGATTGGCACTAAATGGATATACAAGAATAAAACAGATGAAAATGGTACTGTAGTCAGAAACAAGGCAAGATTGGTTGCTCAGGGTTATACTCAAGTAGAGGGATTGGATTTTGATGAAACCTTTGCACCTGTGGCCAGACTAGAGTCCATAAGACTACTGTTGGGTGTATCCTGCATTCTCAAGTTCAAATTATTCCAGATGGATGTGAAGAGTGCATTTATGAATGGATATTTGCAAGAAGAAGTATATGTTGAACAACCTAAGGGTTTTGTGGATCATCAGTTTCCAGATCATGTGTACAAGTTGAAGAAAGCCTTATATGGACTCAAGCAAGCACCAAGAGCATGGTATGAAAGACTGACTCAGTTTCTTGTGGCTCAAGGATACAGAAAAGGTGGTTCTGATAAGACCTTATTTGTGAAAGATCAAGATGGAAGTCTGATGATTGCTCAGATCTATGTAGATGATATTGTGTTTGGTGGAATGTCTGACAAAATGGTTAAGTTATTTGTCCAACAAATGCAATCTGAATTTGAAATGAGCTTAGTTGGGGAACTGACATACTTTCTTGGATTGCAAGTCAAGCAAATGAAAAACACTATCTTTATTTCTCAGAGTAAGTATGCTAAAAACATTGTGAAAAAGTTTGGTATAGAATCTGTTGTTCATAAGAGGACACCTGCTGCTACTCATCTGAAGCTGACTAAGGATGAACATGGAGTTTCAGTAGATCAAAGCCAATATAGAAGTATGATAGGAAGCTTATTGTACTTGACTGCAAGCAGACCTGATATCACATTTGCTGTTGGAGTATGTGCAAGATATTAAGCTGATCCTAAGATGAGTCATCTGACACAAGTTAAAAGGATCCTGAAGTATGTGAATAGCACAAGTGACTATGGAATCATGTATTCTCATAGTTCAAGTTCTGAATTAATGGGATATTGTGATGCTGACTGGGCTGGGAGTGCTGATGACAGGAAGAGCACATCAGGAGGTTGTTTCTTTTTAGGAAATAACTTAATCTCTTGGTTCAGCAAGAAACAAAACTGTGTTTCATTGTCCACTGCTGAGGCTGAATACATTGCTGCTGGGAGTAGTTGTTCACAACTGGTTTGGATGAAGCAAATGCTTGAAGAATACAACATTGAACAAGGAACTATGACCCTATTTTGTGACAACCTCAGTGCAATTAACATTTCTAAGAACCCTATTCAGCACAACAGAACTAAACATATAGATATCAGACACCACTTTATCAGAAATCTTGTGGAAGATAAGATCATTCAGCTGGAACATGTGGTTACTGAAGAACAAGTTGCTGACATTTTCACAAAGGCTTTGGATGGTAAACAGTTTGAGAACTTAAGAAGCAAGTTAGGTGTTTGTTTACATGAAGAGTTATAGCAATTAATGCAAACTGGATGTGAGGAAGATAGAGTACCTGCCAGCTTTGTTAATGCTAATTGTGATGATGTGTCTGATCCTAAGTCTAAAGATAAATCTGGAACAGAGTTTGAAGATATTTATGCAGTTTTCAATCCCTATGTGATGCATGTGTTTTGTCATAATTTTGTGGCTAAAAAGGGGGAGAAAAACCTGTGCTGGTGTTCAGAATGTATTCAGATGTATTTGTTCAGAACTCAGTTGTTTCAGAAGCTGACTAGATTGGTTCAGAAGTTGCATGTTTTGTTCAGAATTCATAACCAATGCAACATGAGATGTGCTGATGATATTGAGGAAGAATGTGTGTCTCAGGGGGAGTTCAAGGTTGTTATGTTCCTGAGTGAAGATGTGTTCATAAAGTGTTTGATGCTGTGTCAGTTTTCAGATGTTTTTTTTTCCAGAAGCTGCAAGTTCAGAAGTCAGGGGGAGTTTGATGTGTGCTGAGTTGCAAGGGGAGCTGGAGTTTGTGAGTGTTTGTTTTTGAGTTTGTCAGGGGGAGTATTTTTTTATGAAGATCAGATGTGCTGAAGTGTAGTTCAGTTATTCAAGAGCTGCATTGTGTGTATCAGTGTTCAGAAGCTGAAACTGATTGGTTTTGAATGTGAACATAGTTTAAATCCGCTGCTAATCTATGCTAATCTGTTTGCTATGTTATATTTTTGTGGAGTTCTTCATTGCTGAGTTAATTTTATGGGAGATTGAAGAACTTGGGTGTGTGAACATTGGTTTTAGCCAAAAATTTGCCAAAGGGGGAGATTGTTGAGTATTTTGCTGTTGGCTGCATGTTTTGGCAAATCCAATGTGTTGAATAGAAGCATTTCCTTGTGTAGAACAAATCTTCAGTTGCAAGTTTTTTATTTTGAAGACATTCAGAAGCTGAAATGTGCTTCTGAAGCATCAGACGCACTGTAGCAGAGTTGACTTTCGTTGACTTCTTCAAAAGCTGGTTTTTCTGAATTGTTTTGGCGCGAATCTTTGCTAGATTTAACAAGGATTTATTCAAGCATGTTGCTTCTAGATTGCTGATTATTTTGGAGGAGATCTTTTGAAGTTTGGCTCGTATTTTATGGAGTTCATATTTCCTGAAGAAATCTTTTGTAGATACATTGAAGTTTTATTTGTTTCCTTTTCAAGCCATTCATTATTCAGAATCATATCAATTCAGAAGATTTGTTTCAGATTAATGTTGCTTGCTGAAGGTTATAAAAGGAGGAGTGCTGCCATTATTCAAGATATATGAAACATAGAGTTATAATTCAGAAATTGAGTCTGTGTGTTAAACTTAGAGTTTTATTTGTGCACCACTCATTGTTTGAGTTGGTTTAGTGTTTTTTGAGTTGTAAATTCATTCAAAGCCTGTAGGTACGAATGAAGGTTTGTTGTTGAAGTTTTATTCAAAACAGGGTAGTTTTCAGGGTTGTTCAAGTGGCTGGGTTGCAATTGCTTGAATAGGAAGTTAGTGGATTCTAATACTCAAGAGTTGGGTAGAAGTCTGACTAGGTGGAGATTGATTGCTTGGGATAGGAACTGGGAGTCAGTGTCTGAGTCTTAAGGATTAATTCCAATAGTGGATTTCCTTCCTGGATTGGTATCCCCCAGAGTAGGAGGTGTTTACTCCGAACTGGGTTAACAAACCTTGTGTTCTTTAGCTTTCCTGCACTTTTAATTTCTGCTGCTTATCTGTTTTTAATTGTGCTAAGTTATTGTTCAGAACCTGTTGGTTCAGAACCAGTTTACTCATTATTATTGCCTGGCCAGAATTTCATACGCATTTCACGTCATGTTACCTTTTGGGAAAATACCATGTTCTCTTCTCTTTCTAAATTTCACCATTCTATCATCACTAATTCCAATTTTTTCACTAATCCCTCAATAGAGTTATTTTTGAGCTCTGATGCAGGTAACTCTAATGAGCTCAATACCAGTCCGCCCCCACCTGCTCCTACTGAACCTGCTCCGGCTGTTGATGTTGCACCTATATCATCTCGTCATTCCACCAGAGTAAGAAACCCCCCTCCTTCTCTTAATGATTACCATTGTTATTCTGCTATTGCAACCATTCATGAGCCCTCTTCTTATCGTGAAGCAAGTACTAACCCCATTTGGCAGCAAGCTATGGCCGAAGAAATTCAAGCTTTAGAGAAGACACATACTTGGGATTTAGTTGATCTCCCTACCGACAAGATTCCTATTGGGTGCAAATGGGTCTATAAAATTAAGACTCGTTCTGATGGAACTGTTGAACGTCACAAAGCTCGCCTAGTGGCCAAAGGGTATACTCAAGAATACGGGATAGATTATGAAGAAACGTTTGCTCCAGTAGCTCGAATAACATCTGTTCGTAGTCTCTTGGCTATTGCTGCCGTTCGTAAATGGAAGCTCTTTCAGATGGATGTCAAAAATGCCTTCCTTCACGGTGATTTGATAGAGGAAGTTTATATGCATCCTCCTCCTGGTTATCATTCTCCTCATAAGGTGTGCAAGCTTCGAAGAGCATTATATGGTTTGAAACAAGCTCCAAAGGCCTGGTTTTCCAAGTTTAGTTCTACTCTTACACATTTTGGCTTTCTCTCTAGTCCACATGATTCTGCTTTATTTACTCGACGAACTGATAGTGGTATTGTAATTCTGCTTCTTTATGTGGATGATATGATCATCACTGGAGATGATAAGTCTGGAATTTCTGCATTACAAAGTTATCTCAGTCAACATTTTGAAATGAAAGACCTTGGTTGTCTTAGCTATTTTTTGGGGCTTGAAGTTTCTGAAGATCAAAAAGGCTATTATCTCTCCCAGGCCAAGTATGCCTCTGACTTGATTTCTAGAGCTGGTATCATAGATAGTAAGACTGAATCAACTCCATTGGAACTCAACTGCAAGCTCACACCACTTGATGGCACTCCTCTTGAAGATGCCACATTGTATCGACAACTTGTTGGTAGCCTTGTTTACCTCACTGTCACTCGTCCTGATATTGCATATGTTGTTCATATTGTCAGTCAATTTATGTCTGCTCCTAGATCTTCTCATTTCTCTGCAGTTCTTCGAATTATTCGGTATGTTAAAGGTACTCTTTTCCATGGCTTACACTTCTCTGCTAATTCATCCTTGGTCTTATCTGGATACTCGGATGCCGATTGGGCAGGCGACCCAACAGATCGTCGCTCAACAACAGGGTATTGTTTCTTCTTGGGAAGTTCTCTTCTTTCTTGGCGTAGCAAAAAGCAAACCGTTGTTGCCCGTTCAAGCACAGAATCTGAATACCGTGCTCTTGCTGATGCTACTGCTGAATTACGTTGGTTACGATGGCTATTAACTGATATGGGAGTTACACATTCTTCTGCAACTATGCTTCATTGTGACAATAGAAGTGCTATCCAAATTGCTCATAATGATGTTTTTCACGAGCGCACGAAGCACATTGAAATTGATTGTCACCTTGTACGCCATCATGTTACTAATGGCACCATACGCTTAATTTCTATCCCTTCTACGAACCAAACTGCTGATATCTTCACCAAAACACATCATCCGACTCGCTTCAAAGATCTCTTAAGCAAACTCCAGTTGGCATCCACTATCCCAACTAGAGTTTGAGGGAGGGTGTTAGCATAATTGTAGGGATTGTTAGTGTCATTATAGAGATATACTCATTAATAGTGGAGATTGTGTAATTATATGAATAGCTTGATTATAGGAGATAATTGCTACTACTAAGTTGTATATATAACCATATTGTATCCCTGTACAGAAATACATATATCAAAACACTTTCTGAAAAACCTAATTTTGTTTCTCTGCTAATAGATAATAATAAACCTCAAGAACTTCTATATTATATGAAGCTCCCTTATCCACCTTTAAGAACGGTTGTGGGAGATAAAAGTGAGAATAGAGTAAAAAGCGCTGATGAGAGGGGAAAAATGAGATGTTAATAGATAAGGGATTTATCTTACGAAAATCAAAAGGCCAAATTCTCAAAAGAAAAAAACCTTAAGATGTTCCACCCTATGTTGAACTCCCATACCAAGAAAATAGAAGAACGTCATATGGAAGAATTATTTAAACCAATGGCAAAAATACAAATCACGCTTCCTTTAGTGGATGTGTTAGATCAAATGCCTATTTACAACAAGTTCATGAAAGAGTTCCTACCTAAAAAAAGGAAACTGCCAAAGGAATCTTTTGCCCTAAAGAAAAATGACGCTGGAAGTTTCAACTCTATTAGTAAGTTATCCATAGGAAAAGCTCTGTGATCCAAGTGCAAGAACTAATTTGATGTCGTTATCAATACTAAGAAAGTTCAGAAGAGTTCATGTGAAGCCATTAAACGCCTCTCTAACACTTTCATATATATCATCCATAAGGAGTAATGAAGGACATGGTGGTACAAGTATAGATAAGCCTTTATTTCCATCAAACTCTGTCACATCAAAAATTCAAAGGAAGATTCATCGGAAGTAAGAGTCTCATTGTTCTACAAGAAGGGAAAACACAAATTCTAAAAGCTTACTAAGGGGAACACATGGACTAGGGGTGGCAATTGGATCCATCAAATCCATATCCATCCAATCTATCCACTATAAAATCCATCCGATCCATCCGTCAAACAATTTTTTTTTTAATGGATTGGATTTAATCCATCCATTAAAAAATATGGATGTATCCAATTCATCCAATTTATTTTAAAGATCCAATGGATCATTTTTTATTGTTTATTTTTTATCCAATGGATCATTTTCAACCTCACTAGAAAACATTACTATTTCATAAAGTGAACTTCATAACTTTCTTTCTCTCTCTCGCGACAGATTCAGTCTTCTCCCTCTTCTCACCTCTTCAGCTCTCTCTCCCTCTCTCTCTCCTTCTCTCTCTCTCCTGTGCTGTTCAATCTCTCTTGTTATTTGGTTGCTAATCGACTCAACTCGCTTTCTCTCTCTGTCTATCTCTCTCAGTTCTCACTCACTCTAAGGTAAACCAATTGATTCTCCAATTTCTCCTTCCTTACTTATTTTAGGGTTTTAGAATTGGGAATTGCTAATTGGAAATTTGGATGTATAAATTATAGGAATAAAACATGATATTGTGAATTGGGAATTGGTAAATTATAGAAATAAATTGGGAATTGTTTTTGGTTCTTATGGCGTGACATACTGATGTTGTTAACACTAAAGAAATAGAAGTGATTGTTTTTGGTTCTCTGATTATGGATAAGGTGCTGAAATAATTCTTTGATATGAATTTTATTATATTTTTGTGTGTTAAGAGGTAAATGTTGCTGGACACTGGATTTTATAAGGTGTCATGTATATTGCTTCGAGTTACAATTTATATAGCCAATGTTAATCCTGGATTTCTGTCTACTAGAGATTTTCTTTGTAAAAGCCTCCAAAGATTGAGTCTGAGAGAGTAAAGGAAAATTAGTTAGGGGAATATGAAATCCATGGAGTTCCATATATAAAGCTGGGGCTATATATATCAGAAGACATTAGATAGAAATTTAATTTTTCTCCCTTCCCTCTCTGACTCTGGTTTTGTATCCTTAACCTTAACATGTAACTGCATCACCACATGACCTTCAAGCTTGTAATGTTTTACCCCCTTGATGACTTGTTTTCCAGCATAAGGTTCTATAAGGCTATTCATGTGTTGTGACCTTATCCAAAACTATTCCATTCTTATCACTACTTCCAAGCATTTGGACCAGCCACATCTACACATAACCTGAAACCATAATGCTGAATTTTTTTTTTCAATGTGGTGAGGTTTACAAATTCACAAGCACTCCAAAGAACAAAATAATTAAAAAATTTGGCTCCTTTTAATCAATGTGTAGTCATTCTTGTTTCTAATAAGTGATGCAGGTTCAGGACATGTATAATATGTTTTCAGGACATGTTTCTGTTATATGTACTGTATGTTTTCTGGTTTATACACAAGTTTCTATTTGAATACAATTAGAAAAACATCATTCAGGAATCAGTACACCATTACATGATATAATTCTGGACACCTCTAGAAAGATTACAACAACAGCACCCTAAACATGAGCATTGTATTTCATAACACGTGTTGCAACTAATGGAACACAAGTAAAATTACAAACACACTACATAAAACAGAGAGTGATGATACTAATAGAGTCTAAGAATAAGATTTGAATGTAACTCTGTAACTAAAAACAAAACACTATTACTCTGTTAAGAAAACACTATTATGTTGAATTAAAGTGACACTGTTAACAAAACACTATTTGTGTATATTCAAAGAACTGTGGGTTTAAATGGGTAGAGAAGTATGTATGTGCTAGTCTTACAGCTGAAGCTTAAACTTTTGTGTTAACACATGAGATAAGAGTGAATCTGTAGATATTGATGGTAGTTTTCTTTTAAGTATTTACTCATTTCGGAATCTGTTTCTTTGCAGAGACATGTAATTTCGCTAGATGGGCCAGTGGTGACTGCATCAGGTTTCAAGGATAAGCTTGTAGTTGTTACTCATGCTTCTGATTGTCTTTCCTCAAATGATCAGGTTGGTTCAGTCTTCATGGAATCTGTTGCCTCTGACACTGGCATATTGAGTGTGGTTTTATCTAGTATTACTGCATAGGATTACAGATTCCCACAAATATTCAAATTTCTTCATTGTTCTGTTGCTATTTAATTTGACCTTTTGAAAATATTATCTTAGTGGCAGAGCATAGTCATCAGTTTTTTTTGGACAAAATACTCAAGCATAGTGATGGAATCCAGATAATGTCTTCAACACATAGTGAAATATTAAACTCATTCTGTTGTCTTATTGAGTGGTAGTATCTATAGCATGTTTGCAATTTCATCCAAGAGTTTTGCTAGTTATTATGAACAAGAGAGAACATAAAGATCATACGGTTCTTAATCTATTTGTGATCTTATATTTACCCCTATTTGTACTCCTCAAACCTTTTAATCAAGATAATAAATGTGTTCTTCTGACAGTATTTTTACCCCACATTATAGAGAACCTTTAGACAGGGAGGGAGGGGGACAACAAACCATTGTAGGAAGTGGAGGGGGAAAATAAACCATTGTTATTGCCTTGGTGGTTCCATTTTCTCACTTTGATCATTACAATCCACATTCATCCTCTTTTTTAAAATGTAGGAAGTGGTCCGTATTTTATAGGCGTGTTTGGCTGGCATAGTTGGTGGTTTGACTGGGCCTTGCGCAGAGGCAGCCACTGTGGTGTCTTTTGCATCGTTTTTGCTTCTGTTTTCGTGTCTTTTGCAGCCGTTTTGGTGCTTCAGCAGCTGTGTGACAGCAGCATCTCTGCTGTTGTAACAGTTTCTGTTTTCCTGTTTTCGCTGTTTTGTATTGTATGTCTACCCGTTTAGCACGCCTTTTGCCGGGTTTGTATTGAATATTTGCTAATATTCGCTGTTTCCTGTTTTTTTCATTCTTATACAGGTGAATCTAATAAAGACTTGAAGAGTGCAAGGAGCAGTCTATTGAAGATCCACTAAGTTGGAGACTTTTTTTTTTGAAAGAAAGTTGGGGACTTATTTATTAGTTTATGCTTAGATAAGTTAGATTTTAATATTGACCTTTTTATAAGATATTAATGTATGACATTGTTTATTTTGACATCAGAGCTTGTTTTGGTCCCACAGTTTAGTCCTAGTGACTTGTTTAAGTACATTGTTTATTTTCTTATATATATCTCCAATTTGTTAATGAAAACCATATTTCCTTGGTGAAATTAACCAAGATTCGCATTGTGTTATCTCGTGGAAACACCATCTTGGTCATTGTTCTAATCAAGGAACATTGAACTCTGAATTCGGTATGAAATATTGGCTGTTATCTAATCATTTTTTTCGTTGAAAAACTGCTATTTGATCTAGTAACAATAATCACATAATTAATTCAGAATTTTAAAAAAGAAAAAAAAATTGTTCAGAATTTTAAAAAAGAAAAAAAAAATTGTTCAGAATTTTAAAAAAGAAAAAAAAAATTGTTCAGAATTTTTTTTAAAAAAATTGTTCAGAATTTTTTTTTAAAAAAATTATGTTAATTATTTTAAGAATAAAAAAATAATTTAACAAATAATTTAAAAATATATGGATCGGATGGATAATCCATCCATTAAAATCTAGTAATGGGTGGATTGGATGGACTTTATTCTTAATGGATGGATTGGATGGTTTTTTTTAACAAAACAAAATAGTGGATTGTAATGGATTAATGGACTTTTTTGATCCATCCATTAGGATCCAAAATCCATATCCATCCAATCCATCCATTTTGCCACCCCTAACATGGACATTGACTTCTATATGCCAAATTCATGGAATTCCTACCAAACAAGAGGAAGAGGAAGAAGGGTTTATTCTTTCTTTCTTTCATATAAGCCACCTTAACAATGGTTAAGGCGTCAGACTAATGATATTAAAAAAGGGATGAATGGGAGGCAACCCATTAGTTTTTATTTGATTTCAGCCAAATTTTAATTTCAGTCAAGTCAGTCACTTACTGTTTGCTACTCGTAACTACGCTTGATTAATTTGCATAACCTTTCTCTTTTCAAAAATTTCAAATACTCTTTTAGTCTCATGAAGTCATTTTTACCATCAAAGTATAGGGCTAGCTCACTCCCGAAGTTCAAGAGCACGATAACTATTGAGGCTTGCTGCAGAAGATACTCATCATAATCATTATCTATTTTCTCTATAGCATAACCGGTAGGCATTTGAGCCAAGTATTTTCTACTTTTTACAATAACTCTTCCATTATGTGTGTATCCATGTTTGAATGTTATTTTCCTAAAACTTGTGGCCGTTCTCTACCTATTCGTATTATCATACACACGAGGAACTTGTTTGGTACTTTGAGCTTTTTCAAGACACCCTTTATTATTATTATTATTATTATTATTATTATTATTATTATTATTATTATTATTATTATTATTATAATCCTTTGTTGAACCCTTTTAAGCCTCCATTGCAATAATTCTTTCTTGATTTTGGTGATGAATCATGTCACAATTTTTCGAACCTATAATGTCATGTCTATTTGATTTCGTTGGAGTTAGATAGAATTGTAGGAACTTGGTATCGTTTGAAACCAAGTTTGGGGTTGTTCATTGAATTAGCAACATCTTAAGTTTGAGGTAGGGTACTAGTAGAAATTGGTAATAAAAAATATGAGAAAAAGGAGAAAAAAATGAAAGAAAAAGGTATACAAAACCACAAAGAGTGGTCCATACAAAAAATATAGAAAATCAAGAGCTAAGAAATCAAAAGTTGGTCTCTTCAAAAAAAAAAAATAAGAGAGAAAAAAACATCTCAACTTAACCTAAGCCACATTATAACCCTGAAAGACCTCTAAAGTGTGTGTGGTAATACTTGACTTTGAACTATGAAGCCTGAATTCTCCAAATACGGAGATGTACTCGTATCAGATACGTATCAGATATCGATACTCCATGGATACTCGCAGATACGTACCCACGAAGTATTGAAATTAATTATTTTAATTTTTAAAAAATATTTTTTCGGATAGTTATAAGATACTCCACGTATACACAAGGATTCTTATAAGATATTTCACAGATACATATCCTAGTAAAGATGAAGGGTAAAAAAGTGAGACAATGTTGTGAAAATTCAGTGGAGAATAAGATTCAATTTTAGATATGCATCAATAGAATTGTTTCTTGATGAACCACTTAAAATTATATTTCTTGTGAATGAAGGTAACAAGAGAGAGGAGATTCAATTAATCAACATTAGACAAAATTTATGTTGAGCTCTTTTAATGATGCTTATGTTGATATCCTAACATATATGAAAGAAAATATATATGATTTACACGAAAACTTTAGATATTTTTTTCCGATCACCTTATTTTTTTAAAAAATTGTGACTTTTATAATAATATAATAAAGAAGAGTAATCAATGCTTATTTTCTTCAAGTATTTTACATGCATCTAAGTTTTAGTATAAAAATTTTGTTGACGTATCATATATGTATCCTATCGTAAGTTTTAAAAAATTTGCGTATCCGTGTATCCATATCGTATAGTACCCGCACCGGTACCACGTATCCGAGCTTCATTGACTTTGAATGACTGTTTAGAATTTCTTCAAATACATAGCAAGGTACTGTTAGAGTCGTTATAATGGAGTTTTATATAAGATGCTCATGATTTAAGGGACATTTTGTATTATTTTTATTTGAGTCATGTAATTCATTTCTAACCTAAACCAGACAATTTCATAGCTATTTTGAGTCTTTTATAGATAAACCATGTAATTCGGAAAGCAAGACAGCTCATGGAAGTTATGATTTGAGTTATATTCAATGTTTCATATGTTTTGTGCATTAATGCTTTCTTGCACTAGGGAGTGTGACTTACATGGCCTGTGCAGTGAACTTAGATTAGGGTTTAAGATTGGAATATTGCTTTAATCAGAATCTTACATAGGAAAGTTATTCTAATGTCTTTAATTTATTTAGGGACAATAAGATATGTGGTTAGGTTCTAAGATTCTTGTGTGATGTTGTTCCTTAGATGTCAATTTAGGAATTTCAACCTCTGTCTCGTTTTAATTACATGTGAGAGTGTAATTCCCCACTTTAATAACAATACCAATGTGTAAAGAAGCCTAGAGGAGTGAAGACCTTTTACCATAGTGCATGTACGAGCTTTAGGGTGATGAGGAGCAACATAACCTTTAAGAATCCTGCATGTGTTGCTTGTCGACAAACCTAATTAATCATACCATCTATGAATTTCCATTTCTTCGATGAAAGTTTAAAACACTGGAACCAACATTTGGTTTCACATCAACGAAAGTTCCAACAATATTTGGTTTCAATTAGAGGAAGCTTCAATAATAGATGGTTTGAATTCAATGGAAGACTCAACAATATTTGATTTTGACTTAACAGAATGATCGTCCACATTTTCAACCATAACTATCAAAAAATAACAAAACATTGCAAAAAAAATTATTATATAATTAAAATATTTTATGCAACACAATTAAATGAAAAAGAAAAAAAAATAAAAATGGGATGAAAGGACAGTTAATTATTGTTTGTACGACCTGTTTTTAATTACAAGTATGTTCGTCTTGTCAAGTTCAGAAAAAATGGCAGAAAAAACTCAACAATGTAAACGGGTTAAAAGATGCAATATATGTTTCTTGACGTCAAATAAATGTAGAAACCTCCTAGTAACCCTTCTTTGATGATTTGATAAACACTTTTTGCAAAAAAAAAAAAAAATTGGGTTTGGATGGAATAGGGTATAATGTAGTATAAGTGAGCCATGTCCGATATTTAATGTGTTCACCCGTCTTGGTTGTTCGTTGAGTACTGATATATTTGTTATTATGAGTCATGTCCGACTCAATTTAGTCATTTGTTAGTTGTTGGTGCTATGAGGAGGGATGTTCCCCCGATTAACTTTGGTTTAGTTTTTCTTTTCTGGGTTTTTAGCCCTCTTTGTAATAAAAAAATATAAATTGAATGTTATTTAAAAAAATTGTTTCAAAATGAACATTACTTTCAATTTTCAATGAAACATTACTTTTTACTTTAGTGGAAAACAAATCATTATTTCTTAATATGTGTAAAAATCTTAAACGATATTCATTTTAAAATGGAGGGAGTGTCACATACATCCAAAATGATCAACTTAAAATTAATTTATTGTAATAATCACATTCTTAGACTAATTCTTCGACTATTAACTTAAATTCTTAAATCTAATAAACTTCGAAACCCCTATTTTGTTGCTGTTTTAAGTCACACACAATCTTACTTCCTTAGATATTAATGATGATCCAAAACAATCAAAGTTATTTTAATTACGTTGTATTATATTAACTATTACCCCAAAAATAATTCTCCTTTCTTTATAGTTGGGCTCAAAAATACTCCTTTAAGAAATACTTCATATTTGGATCCATTAAACCAAATGGGTAAGCACGAAAGCTTAGTTCACCTAGCCACCAACCTTGGGGAACCAAACCCATCATCGGAGATCTCAAATCCTGCTTCTTCACATTTACTAAGTGAATAAACAATATCTATAATGCTAGGCCTCTTTGATGGATCTCTATGCAAACAAGCAATTGCAACATGAAGTACACCCATCAAACTTTCCATTGAACATGTCTCCTTTAACATAGCCTTATCCAACCATTCCTTAAGTCTCCTAGCTTTTTCTTGTTCATTTTTCACTTCAAATGTTTTTATAGCACTAGCCCACAAAACATTCCCCTCCTCATCAATAACTTCCTTCCCAGAAATCAATTCAAGCAACACAACACCAAAAGAAAACACATCCATCTTTGTTGACACGACACCGTCAGCTAGATATTCGGGCGAAATGTACCCTTGTGTTCCTACAATGTGCATTGTAATCGCATTAATTCCAGTCTTTGCAAGACCAAAATTTGCAATTTTAGCTCTCATGTTTGAGTCCAAGAGAATGTTGCTACTTTTAATGTCTTTGTGTACAACCTTTGGTCTTGTGTGTTCATGAATGTACAATAAACCATTGGCAATGTCAACGGCTATTCTTAGCCTTGTTACCCAATTCAACTTTTCGTTTTTGTCTTCATGTAGCCATGAGTAAAGAGATCCATTTTCAACATATTCATAGACTAGATAGCAATTTGATTCTTCTGCTTCTATGCAAAATCCTTCCAACTTCACCAAATTCCCGTGGTTTACCTTAAGTACACAAAATGAAACATGTTATTCAAATGTACCCAAAAAATCCAAGTACTTTTTTTTGTCGAATTTCTTTCTAGTTATTATGGTTTTACATTTTTATCAAATAAAGGTCCAATTTTAAGAGTGTTATTTTTTATACATCATTTATAACTATTGATTTGAATTGAGGAAAGATGAAAAACTAATAAAATAACAAAATCGTATTTACAAAATGCATAAATATGTTGCTGGACAAACAAATGGTTGTTTAAATAACATCTCTCTTTTTATACCATATTGTTTACTACTACACACCTTAATTATATGAAAAAAAATAAGTCAATACTAGAACGCTACTTTTCACACCTCTAGAATTAGTCTAAATTTTCTAAACACATGCTTTCAATTTCAAACAATGTGTGCGGTTTGACGAGCAAATCTATCTTTTAATGGCAAGGGGGACAAAAAAGAGAGAGCACCATATATTTATTTATTTTTTAATTATTTTAATTTATCTTCTTCTTTGCTATGAGCATTAAGGTTTGAATTATTGTTCATGTAACTTTTTTTTTTGTCTTCTAACGGAAACACTAAATTATTGGAAATCATTATAAATCAACCTTAGATATGAAAAATAAGACAAACAACATTCTTTGAATTTAAATAACCACAAGCAACAAAACCATTAACCACTGCTAATTTTTTTATTCGTCTTGATGCGTTTCTAAAAAAATCAAGTACAAAAATAATGACTAATAAATGATTAAGAAAATCAATAGTTTAAGGATAGTTTCTCTTATCATTGAATAATGACCAATGTTAGAATAATAGTGTATCTTCTGACTTCTAGGAATCTAGAGGTTTATTCCTTTGGTTTGATAATGTTGCATAAATTTTATTTCCAATTCTTTAATTGATTTATAAAATATAGGTTGAATGGTATCACCTCATTAGACAAGTCACTTCACTTAACATCATCAGATTACATCAACATTAAGATATTAACTTTCCCTTTAAAAATAATAATTAAGATATTAACTTCCATCATATTTTATTCTAGTGAAGGTTTTCTATCTGTTCCTCACTCATTATTCCCTTTCTCTGTTAAGCATTCAACATTGAATGGATATGGTCTCAATACATGCTTATAAGTAAAAGAATCCATCACCTTATAAATCAATTTTATAGGACTTAGTTAACCTCAATCCAAATTCTAAAATAGTATCAAAGCTTATACAAAATTCATTAGGCCATCTAATACTATTAAGTTGCCGCTATTAGGTCAAGTTTTAGATGGTGGGTGCAGTCCTCACCTTACAAACCAGCTTATAAGAGTTTAGTTAGGTTTAGCCTAAATTCTAACAACTAACTTATGGACTCTCAAAATTCAATCTTCCATCACATGTTTCTGGATCTTCCATTCGTTCATGAGTTTTAATCATAAAAAATTAAAGAAAATAATGAAGGCACTACCACCATTTTCAACGTAGTAAACACTAGAAAATAATGATCAACAAATAATTAAAGATCTAAAATATGCAATATACTAGTGTTAGTGGATTACCTTCTGCAAGATTTTGAGCTCTTCATAAGCATTCCACTTCATCTTCTTAATTGCATAAACTTGTCCATCAATTTCACCTTTATAAACAGACCCTTGAATCAAAAATCTCTCATCAAACCCATCAGTAGCTTCAACCAATTCATCAAATCCAAAAACTCTATACTTATCCAAACAATCAGAAACATTAGCCATAAAATTCACATCCATTTTCTTCTTCTTAATATCATAATCCCCTTTTTGTCCTCTCTCTCCAACATACAAACCCTTCCCTTTCTTTTCCTTCTTAAACAGAACCTCTCTGTAAAACCAAAACACTAAAACCAAAATCAACAAAAACCCTAAAATTCCTAATCCAATAGCCAACCCTTTAACAATTCCACTTTTATCATCATCATCATCATCACCATCACCATCATCAGAATTTCCACTTGGAGCAGGAGAAGGAACAACAGTACTAGGTTGTTTCAAAACAGGTAATTCAGTAACAGGAACAAAAATAGTATCATAATCATATAATGTTTCACCATTAACATCAACTATAGACTTTTCACTTGTTCCAAACATAGAAGCAATAGAAGAAACATTATCAAAAGGTTGAACAACATAAGAAATCATGAAACTAGAATTTGTTTTGGTTTTATCAGGACACTTACAAAAAATAGGAAACACAGCATTATCACCAATAGAGAGATTAGTGGCAACAAGATTAGGATTAACAACTTCAACAGAAGGATAAGTAGTGAGGTTTTGGAAGTTTATAGTTGAAACAAGGAAGAAAGTGTCGTTTGGTTTGATGGTGTAAGTGATGTTAGAGTAAGAGATGGAACCAAAAGTGGTGTTGATGAAGTTGCATGAACAAGTTAAGGGAATGAGAAGGGGTTGGTTAGGGAGTAGAGGAGAAGAAGGTGAAGAGATATTGCTTGGTTTTGAGATCATTAAACGACTAAGTTGGAAAAGGTCTGAAATGGTAGCTAAATCGAGGTAATTTGGTGGTGTTGCTTTGTAGTAAGCATAGGTTTGACATGGATAAGTGTTTGTTTGGTTTATGTTGTTGTTGTTGGTGTTGGAACATGTGTAGCCTGTGTTGTTTTCTTGTCTTGCAGTTTGAGATTTAAGGAATGGGAAGAGGAGGATGAAGATGAGGGTTGATAATTGGTGGTGATGGGGTTTGAGAGTTTTCATTTTTTTTTTGTTCTGTTTTGTTTTTGTTGTTTCATGATTTTGTTATTGTTCAAGTTATTTATGTGTGATGTTGTGGGGGATAAGTCGGCTTTGAGATCTGACTAGTCAATGTTCAAGTCAAGGTTCCTATGTTTGCCATTTTTTTCTCAAGATACTCGGTCCTTTTTAAAATAATTGAGTTATTTGATCATTTCACATGTATTAAGAAAAATGTATAAGTAAAAAAAGGGAAAATGATTTTAAATATCTTTATTAAGTATTGATGCATTCATCATTATCATAAATGTAAAGTGAAATATATTGAATTAGAAATGATGAAATTATTATTAATTAGAGTGTGTAATTGAAAATATGTAATTAATATTGCATTGAAAAATGAAATGAGTCATATATTGTGGGACAATTTCTTTTACAAAAGTCATTTATTTTGGGACGCAGGAAGTAGTATGTTGCAAGAATATAAGTTAATATTTATTTGATAATAATCTCTTTGTTCTTAAATATAAGGGCGTATTAACCAAATAATTGAGGTGAAATGTTTAATTAGATCTATCAAACACGAATTGTTCAGAAAAACCTAAGTTTAGTTTAAGTTTAATTGTTAAGACGAATTGTCCACTATTTTCTATTGATGAGGTGTGTCATGTTTGTCGTAAGGCATGCGTGGATACTTTTGAGGAGCATGCCTTTCATTGTAAGGAGCTTCCCGGCTTTAAGTACAAACATAACTTTGTCAGGGATGTCCTTTTTGATATATTTAGGTGGGCAAAAGTATGAGTGAAGAAGGATGCATTTGTGAACTTCCTGACTGACCCACTAGATAGAAGATCGACACTTAGGTCTGCAGATGTTATGTTGTACGAATTAATAGGTGGAAAACATGCATATGTGGACTTGATTGGGGTTTCACCACTTGTGGGTTTAGGTGTCGGGGCTTTTACGGTATGACACGCAGCCCTAAAAGTTGCGTCAAGCAAAGTGGCCAAACATGAGAAAATGTGTTCTGACAATCAACATGTTTTTATGCCATTTGTTTTTGACACTTTTTTTTGGCTTCCTAGCACCAGAGGTTGTTGACCTCCTAAATAGAGTTCAATGTCATGTCTCCTAAGTTCATGAATGTTGTATTTACGAGAATTGATTTTGTCATCCAAAAAGACCTAGTTACACAGCTTGTCCGCTTGTCTTCTATTCATGTGTAACTAATCCTTGATATATATAAAAAGTGGAAAACTATTGGTTAGACTTTACTTACTTACCGGTCAGACTCCAGATTACCAAGATCATTTTCCTAATAACCGAAAGGTTAACATTAAAAATATACTCCCTCTAGTTCTTAATATAGAAACAAATTAAAAAATTGATTCTATTTATAAGAAAATGTCACAACTTTTAAGGTGTAATTATTGTTTAAAAGACTTTTATACCCCTCTTTTTAATACTCCCTCCATCCCTAATAAGCCCGTTTTAAAAAATAAATTGTCCCTAAATATAAGACTATCTAAAAATTTTCCTAGATGCATTTATTATTCATTTTCCAACTATACCCTTATTAATACTAACAATTGTCTTGGAATATGAAAAATTGGCATTGACGCATTTATACAAAAAGGACAATTTAGTAATACTAATAAAATCTTCAGACTAATTTATTACTCTGACAACTTTTATTAATACATGTGATTTTTGTAAAGTAATCTTATGAAAAAGAAATAAGAAGTATTAACGAGTGTACTCCCTCCGTCCCTTTTTATAGGAGTAGTTTACAAAAATCACGACTATTAAGAAAAGTTATTGGAATAATAAAATTGTCTTAAATCTGTGTGACTATTACTAGATTAACCTTAATTAAATATATATTTAATGTTAACTTTTCATATACCAAGACAAATTGGTAGTATTAATAAGGGGTATATTTGAAAAAAAAGTAATAAATACATCTATGAATTTGTATATGATCTTATATATATGGACAAAAATTTTTTTTGTAAACTAACTCATATAAAAAAGAACGGAGGAAATATTTAATATTTCATAATTTTCTATAAAAATATATTTATAAAAACATTTGAAAAGTTACACTAATCAATGACATGTTTTTTTTTCTTCTTATAATAACAAGAGAGAGTACTGTACTAGTATAGTCAAACTCAAACTTTTAACTTTTATTTTCTCGCAATAAATATTGGCCTCCTTTTTTTTTGAGGAAAATATTGGCCCACTTGAATGGTGGGTTTGGGCAGGGACTTTCAATTTTCCACAACTGCCTTATGTCACACGTATTAATGACTTTTGAATTAATGTAGTGTGTGGAATCGGCTTTTGTGCGAAAAACCATTAACCTTTCCTATTTGATTTCTCACTTGGTTCAAATGTTTGCAAAAAAGGGCTTATCTTCATTGTCAATCCCTCTCAATCAACAATCCTTGAAAGTCAGTCATGTCCTTTCTTTGAGAAATAAGGAGTTGAAAGTTGAGGATTTTCAAATTCTCATGTTGAGAGAGGTTCTGTGGTGGTGAGCGGTGGGGTACACTATTTGTGGGGTTTAGATCAAATCTTTTAAAACTCCTTGATCCAAAGGTAGGAAAAGTTTGTGCACGATGCACCACCTAGACAATTTACGCACACCCGGAGGTGTCTTAAAATAATATATTCTTCGATCATTGTTATAAACAAAAATTAAATTTTCAGATTAATTGAATAACTGATGTATTTGATTTATAATATAGACAAAATATATCGGTTATTCAATAAATCTACAAAAAATAACTTTGGCATATAATAGTGTGTAGTGCCATCCATCAACAAGAATATGTAATATCAGCCAACAGATTGGAGATCACAATCGTCATCTGCTCATCTATCATGACATGTGTAGGTTGTACCCTTTTGTGCACTTGCTTAAAATCATCTACGGATAAGAGTTCTTTCGCCGCTCCAATTAAAACTTCTGCCAGAGTTTTAAAGATATTCACACAAATTATTAGATCATTTGTTAGCATGATCCTAATTTATTATATCATATGTCTCTTATTCTGATAATCAAACAGACCGTAAAAGCATAAATTCCAGATAAGCTCCACAATCATCAATACTAACAACTACATAATTAACTAACGGGTCTTGTTAACGAGTGTTCTCGGAGCACTCTTTAAACATTCTAAAATAAGTAATTAATCTTTTAAAAAAATAAATATTTCAATTTCTAATGCAATTAATACACACATTTTTAAAAATACTTACCACTTATAGTCTTTAACTAGTGTCCCGGAGACACTAGTTAAGATTTCCCTTAACTGAATGATAATCGTTAGACTTAGTAGGCACTAGGCAAACAACAGTCATGGCACGATTTTGACTCCATCCAAGTAAGATACTTAAATCATGGGACATCGAATTTTCTAGATGTCTTCAAGATCCATAATAGTAGAACTGAACTGGTCAAGGGGGATTACTTAATGCCATGCCATCACAGCTAAGCAGACCCAAGGTCTTTTTATTTACCAAGACATTTTTTTTGCCTAAGGTGTTCCATTTTTTTTGGAGCACTCAGCTTAACACCGTTTGAGCAAAAAACAAGTGTTGGAGAGTTTGATTTTGGTTGGAATAATTCTCGATCGGACTAACTTGCCTTTCGGCTTAACTGCATATATTAAGATTCCTTTCATCAAGAACCGGAGGGTTAACATAAAAAAAACCCAAGTTATACAATGTTAATATACTAATTAAAACTAGGCTTAATTGCAGTTTTGGCCCCCTAAAAAACAATAACAAACCAGCCCCCTAAGTTTAACCCCTTTTGCACTTTTGGCCTTCCAGACCAATTTTGACCAAGTCAATACATACGTGGCACCCAAATCACTTAAGTGAGGTGCCACATATTTTAATTTTTTTTTTTAAAATTCTAAAGCCATGTTGGAATTAATAAAACAAAAAAAAAATAGAAAGTCACAACACGTGACTTATTCTCATAACAAACTAGCGATTTGTTACTAAGTTTTGGCCCCCTTTGTTTCATCATTTCACTATCACATTCTCCATTCTTCATCCTCTCTTCCAAATCGTTCAACTTTCTCTGTTGCTTCCGCTAAATCGCTGGAAATCGAAAGAAGTAGGCCGATTCTAGGGTTTGTGAGTTACTAATTTTGGAGAAGATGAAGTCGGTGGATAAAGGCACGAATAGGAAGGAGGCCGGTGGAAGTTCTGCTGCTCGACAAGACAAGGGACACGCAAAAGATTTCTGACAAGAATGTCTCAAAGTAAGTTGTATTTTGTCTTGCTTTACTTTGTTTGTATCCTGTAGCTTGCATATACCACACATTCATGAATATAAAATGGTTTATGAGAGTATTGAATACAATATTAATGTCCTTTAGGGGCTTATTTTAATTCAGTTCATATTATATTTGTTTTAGGGTTGTTGAGGACCACTCACTCAAGATAAGATTCCACTACAATGGTTACTTTATTTGTGATCCTTATGTTGACTACAAAAGGGGTCAAACTTATGAGTATGTGGGTACATGGGACATAGATGAAGTTAACCTAATTAATTTAGACAAATTGGGGAGAGAAGTAGGTGTAAAGGGGGACTATAAGGTGTGGTATGCTGTTCCTGGGGAACAATTGAGAGATGGTCTTAGACTCCTCAAAACTGACAGAAATCTGGTAAGGTTCATAAATGAGTATAAGTAAGAGGAAAATGTTGATTTTTACTTGGAACACCTAGGTTTGGATGAACTGGACAACAAATATGACAATGATGTCCATAAATGGGTAGGTGATGAATCCGAAAGTAGAACAAATCCTGAGTGTATAGCTGATGAAGGTGATGAATCTGAAAGTGGAAGTGTTGATGGGGTATCTCTCAATGACAATGACTATGATGAAGATTGGGACTGGACAACTGTGTTGCCTGACCAGCTAATTAATCCAACACATGTGGAGACCTCAAATGGGAGTGTTCAAACTTCGGTAGCTGCTGAATCTTCAAAGAATCATGCTGCAACAACTCTGTCGGATTTTGATGATGAAAATGGAGATTCATAGGATTTAGAAAGCATTTACTCTTCTGAAGATGATACTGGAAAGCAAAAAATTACAAAGTTTAAGTTGTCTGATGATATTAAGTATGTGGTAGGACATATATTCACAAATGTTGAATTAGTTAGGACATCTGTAAAAGAGTATGCTTTGCAAAAAAGGAAAAATGTGTACATTAAGAAGAATGAGAGGAAGAGGATTGTGGTTAAGTGTATGAATGGTTGTCCATTCCATATGAGGTTTAGTAAAGCTTAGAACATAAATCAACATCATTCAAATGCTTACATCATTATAATGCTTACAACAAAACATAACATAACTTTACATTAAATTGCCAAAGGTAAAGCTTACAACTTAACAAAATCATTCAACCTTATTCATGGCTAAAGCTAAAGCTAAAGGACACAGATGAACAACATAATCCCTAACACAACTATGGCAATTACAAGACTCCTTTCCTTCTTCTTCAATTCATCATTCTTCCTCAAATGTGTTCGAATTATTTTCTTCTGTCTCTCAGGAACCTCAAGATCATACCACCTAAAAAAATTGCATTTTCTTCTCACAAAATATTTCCCACATCCATGAAACCACCTCCCTGGATTTTCATCGGTCCAAACAGTGACCAATGAGAAATCAACACCACAATGACAAACCACTTTACTTAGATGCTTAAAGGATGACCCACTACCGATGAAGATGAATACTCAACCATTTTTTGTTTGCTGCAATACTGGGTATTTTCTGGGTAACCCAACGAGAAAGATGAAGATGAAGATGCATATTTGATTAAGGAGAGGTGAGCAAAGAATCAAATTCGATTTGATTAACAAGGATTATGTGAATCGAAATCGAATTGATTGAAGGTTGAAGATGCAGAATTGGTGGAAGAAGAAGGTGGATTGAATCGCGTTTGCAGATTTGGGAATTTAGGGGTTTTTAAACCCTAACATATGACCGTTGGAGAAGAAGCTCACGTGAGCCTTTCATCCTATTTTCCTTTTTTTTTTTCGTTTGGCACCTCACTTAAGTGATGTGTGTGCCACATATGCATTGACTTGGTCAAAATTGGCCTGGGGGGCCAAAAGTGCAAAAGGGGCTAAACTTAGGGGGCTGGTTTGTTATTTTTTTTATAGGGGGTCAAAACTGCAATTAAGCCTTAAAACTAATTATATGTGTGAATACTATGGTAAAAACATAAACTGATTCACTCTCCTGAAAAATAAATTTCTAAAATAATATCAATTGTCGACAAATTTAATACTACTATAATCTTTCAGTAATTTAGTCAATAAAGTATTATATTTAGAGACGGGTGTAATAACTAATAATTAACAATAATTTTGTAAAATTAAAATAATCTATCACTCATTTATAGATGTTGTGAATTCAATCTCAGATCACACCAATAAAATTAGATATGTGGAGCAAAAATCACTAGCAACCAAATCGTCGAGCAGTCTCAAGCAACACCAACAATAATAGATCTAGATCTAATCTAGTAACAAAGTGTAAAGGAAAACCACAAGCAAAGCAAGAACAAAGATGAAAAGAGTAGATAAACAAACACACTGATATTTGGTTACTCAGTCCGGAATGATCTACGTATGGAGAGAGATATCTCTGAATCACTATCAATGGGTTTCTTACTAAAAGATACAAAGGTTACAAGAAATCTCTACGAACAAACTAATTTCTACTCATTTCCTAATCTCTTCCCTTTATCAAGAGACAAAGGTTTTCACTCACCCAAAGTGTTTACGATGTTTCTCAACCCATGAATCTCCCCTAAGGACACACAACTGTTAGCCTCTATATATGTTTTCTAAAAGTTCTCTATTTTGGTTTGAGAAGATTACACAATAATCGATGAAAGAATGCTTAAATAGCAGTTATGAACCCGAGCAAATCACCTTGCGATCTTCAAAAGTCGCTATCCGATTTCTAGCCATTGCAAAATTGGCTTGCGATTATGGGAAATTACCTTCCGATTTTGGATCATGAGCAAATCGCCTTGCGATCTGAGGCGATTTTTCCAGGACCAAACCAACTCCAAACTTCCAAAATAATTCCTCTGATGAAATTTGAAGGCACACGCAACAAATGTGGAAAAAAAAAAGTTGAAAGAATCCTAACACATACATTTTTTTTTTTGGACAGGGGGAGTAGCATCTTAAGTTTATGTTTGCTATAGAATAGAAATAGGGAATATACACATGTTGATCAACATAAAAAAGAAAAGCAGGAAAAGTAACAAATTTACAAGGGAATCCTTCATATTGATTATATTTTAGGAATTACCATGCACATATATAGAAGAGAACAAGAAAAAATGTATTTATCTCTTCATTATGTCATCCTTCTTGATAGTAAAATCCCAAATGTCTCCATATTTTTCATTGAAATCCCATATGCTCATGGAATTATAGTCATTTATCAACTTGTCTCTAGCTCCTCTTTCCATGTTGTATATTTGAGGTTCAAAGTGGTGAGGTTGATCAGGTTTATCCATCTCAATAATGCAAAATACAATTGTAAATATGCCTGCTCCAATGAACAAGTACTCCCCCTGAAACATACATTGTACTTAGGATTCAGATCAATTACTTCTTCCTCAATGTATCAATTAATTTCTAGATATAGAACTTCTTCATTGATGTCAATTAACATTTAGAATTACCGGAACATCGAAGAATACCCCAGCAGCAATGGCTGGTGGGAAGAGCCATGAAATAAGCCCTGCATGAGAATCAAAATTAGAATTAAACATTAATCGAAATCAACAGTTATAGTCAAATTTGTGGTCATGGGCCAGCTCAAGTCGCAAGCCTCAATCGCGGAAGATTTGTGGTCAAATTTGATACTGCAGAGATTTGTGGTCAAATGTGGTCGATACCGCCTCAATCGCGGTTGCAGTGCAGTTGTGGAGACAAAAATACTTCGATATCGTTGATATTGTGATCAAGATTGCAAACTTTTCTGTTTATAAAACCCCGGAATTGCAACACAACCACGACTTATTTATTCATTAGTCATTCAGATCAACCGTTTGAGCTAATTGAACCACAATTTGGAGGTTTCACGGGCTCAATCACTCGTCGAGTTTTTAAAACATTCTTGTAATACAAGTTAGAAAATGATAGATATTGGTGCAAGGAAAACATACCTTGAAATCCAGTGGGGGGTCCTACTGCTATTATGTCATCCTTAATTGCACCCCAAAATGTTCCTGAAATTGACATTCATCATGAACTTTGATAGAAAAAGTGAAAAACATATACACGCTTGGTAAGGAGCATTTTTTTCATCATAGATTTCCTCCACAATAGCTAATGCCTTTATTTTGGTAGGGATTCAAAATTTTGTTCGTCATATTGTGGAAGTCTAAATTCACCCCGTTGGTAGGAGCATTATTTCTTTTCCCGGTCATTATTAATTTTATAGCTAAAAAAGATATAGATTGATCTTTATGAATTTGAGGAATTGCCATCAAATTTTACAGTTGAAAGAAACAAACACCTAGTCATAATTTCCATATATTAAAATGTAAATAAATCTGTAGTAACATGTTTACCGATTCATATATTAAAATCAATCCTGGGAAGAGTTTGTCCACCACTCTCTTAATATCACAATTGTTTGTCCATGAGATGTTACACCAACGGTAAGAGTTTGATATTGTATAGAGACTGGGTTTAAATCCTTTCGATAGTAATGCGAACATTAATGTCACTTTAACTAATAATAATATTTTTATTTTCAATTAATAATAATATGTTTTTTTTGAGAGATTTCATAATAATATTTTTAAAATCCCCATTTTTATTTCCATTAAAAAATGTAAGGAAACCAAAACTAAGAAAGTAAGCATTATTGAACAGACAAATACCTTTCTTTTCTTCACCTTCATGAAAAGTATGGTGATCATCAAATATTCCATACTCAAATTCTTCCTATAAAATCCACACAAAACAAACAAATATCATCACAAAAACAAAACTATAGTATAAAAGTAATTAAACAAAATGAAATGTATATATATATATGAAAAAAATACAGGTGGAATGCCATTAGTGCGAAATTGGTCAATAGGATCTTCATTAAGGTCAGGCTCAATAACATTGAAACCAGCATTCAACAAGAATTTTGTTGAGTTTTTGTTACTCTTGGTGAATATGCCATGATGAATGTTGGGTGGTGTTGGAGAAGAGAAGGATTTTGAAGTGAGTTTGGATGGAGAAGTGATGATGGGAGGGACAAGTGAGAGTGAGGAACATAGCGCCATGTGTCAGACTTGGTTGGTTGTCTTTCATATGTTATGTTATCTCCACCTTTTATCACCCAATAAGTTTTATCTACTTATTTTGGAGCTTATGTTAGATTAAATTATATCAACTTACTACCGATGAAATTATTATTTCATGATGTACAAAAATTATATTTTTGTTAAATTACCACTAAATTTTAATTTTTCTAATTTACTATCAATTAGTCCATTTGTCTCATAATAAATTGAAGTATTTAAGTTGCAAACAAGAATTTATCTCAAATAATTGAACTATATTTTTTTTTTGAGATAAATAAATTTATATGATGGTATAAAATTTATTTTTTGATCAATGCAAACAATAAAATTCAATATAATTCCTTTCCAACAAAATCCTAAAAGTCAACCACTCTAAGTACAAAAAAAACACTCCATGTACAAAGTGCAAATCTTCTTTCTTCTCTTCCAAATTCAGTCACATAATCCACACTTGTTTTTCTTACCAACACCACGCAAGGTACTAACTACATAACATTGTTTCAGGCTTAGAAATGGAATTTGGGGTAGAACACTCAACCACCGAGGAAGAAGAGTATGCTTCTCTCTCAAACTTACTCCCACACTTTACTACTATTCCCAACATTCACAAAGCATGGCTTTTCAACTCACACACCACCAACAGTGAGCAATTCATAACCATCATTTATTTAATAGTTAGTTACTATACTAGTGTTTGTTAACTCGGCATCACGTTGGATTTGTCAGAATCATTGTGATTGTTACTATATGAATTCTATTAGTTAGAGTTAGTTAGGATGTTAGTTAGTGTTTTTTTAATAGTTAGTTAGTTACTCAATAAGCTCTATACATAGAACACTTGTATACATTTTATACATCTTTTATCGATATGATTCCCTATGAATTTTACTCTCATTCGAGCTATCAAAGCTCTTTTATCACATTTTCTATTAATCCTCACTTATATTGCTAATTAAGGATGTTTTATTTCTGTTCCATAGCACAAGGAATGTTTTCTGTTACCCAACCAGATGTTTTAACAAACAAGAACAAGAGTTTGGTTCTGTCCTGTAACATTGTTAAAGAAGAAAATGATGATTCTGTTGAGTTTTTGTGGGCTCCGTTTCCAATTGAGATGTGTGGTGATGTGTCTATGATTGTTCCGTCGCCTTCTGGTTCTAAGCTTTTGGTGATTCGGAATGGTGCGAGTGAAGGAGGGGGTTCTTGTTGTTTTGAGATTTGGAGTTCTTCTTGCTTGGAGAAGGAGTTTCATATTCCTCAATCAATGCATGGATCGGTATACAATGATGGATGGTAAGTTTGATGACTTATGAGATTGAGATGTATTTATTATTATTAATTATTCATGTGATGTGATTTTACAATGTTGAATTCAATGTTAAAGAGTTGCAATGTAACCAAAGCCTTTTGGCTCAATTGGTTGTAACCATGGTCTTTAATTGTGGTTGAGCTTATGCTATGAACCTTTATATTGCGGATGTGGTCAAAATTGAGGTTGTGATGCCAGTGTAGAACCCTCAAAATCCGTTATATTGCGGTTGCGGATCACAATTTAAAACCTTGGTTATAACTTGTAAGGCCAACTCTAGGACACTCTGGCTTTGACCTGGTGCTCTCAAGGAGTCCTATTCACTTCATATACAATTGAAATTGCAATCACAACAGCAATTTAAAACCATACTATTTTTAGCTTGTTCGAAACTAGTATTAGTTGTTTAATTTCAATGTTCACACTTTGAGATTTGGAGTTCGTTACTGCACGACTCTTTATATAATGATAGGTGATCCATGATGTATTTACATTTTCATTGGTCATTTCCTATTTTCTTGTAGTGCTAGTGATTATTCAATATTAAACTGTTAGGATGGTTTTTAAATAGCACACCGATCCTGCAGCTGACATTGCAGGATCGCAGTTTGAGGTTTTCACACCATCTTGACAGCTATTGTGGCTGCATTCAGTTACAACTACAGTAATTACAAATGCAACTGTAAGCAGAATTCTAAATTTTAGCTCATTAGCATCTGGTATTAGTTGCTCCGTTTCAGATGTTTTCAGAATTCGAATTGTAAAGTTAATCTACTAGCCATTCCTGCACCATTCCACAATTTGTTTAACACTCGTGCATAACAAAGTTCTACTAAAAAAATGCACAATAAAGATTTGTTCGTTTATTTTACTTTGGTTTAGGTTTGAAGGTGTCTCTTGGAACTTGGATGAAACATTGATAGCATATGTAGCAGAAGAGCCCTCTCCTACAAAGCCAGTATTTAATAATATGGGCTACAAGAAAGGTGGTTGTGCAGAAAATGATTTTGTTAGCTGGAAAGGTCAAGGAGAGTGGGAGGAGGATTGGGGAGAAGCATATTCGGCAAAGAGACAGCCTACACTTTTTGTTATCAACATCAACAGGTTTTTCATCATTCATATTAATGTCAGATATTATTTAGGGTCAATAGTTGTCAAGTAGCGGCAATAGCGGCGCTGTAGCGCTATGGCACAACAGAACTTTAACTAATTGCTATTGTGCCATGATACACTGTTTAGTACAAAAGTGTTCTCAAATAGCGGCACTATAGCAGTGTAGTCTAACAAACCGCTATTTTCCGTATTTTGCGATTGACAACAGAGTAAATCTTACTTTAACTAGTATTTTCGCAGTGGAGAGGTACAAGCTGTCCAAGGAATTGACAAATCTTTGAGTGTTGGCCAAGTAGTGTGGGCTCCATTTACTAAAAACTCGGAACAATATCTTGTTTTCGTTGGGTGGTCATCTCAGACAAGAAAGCTTGGTATGAAGTACTGCTCTAACAGGCCTTGTGCATTGTATGCGGTTAGAGCACCACATCATGAGTCCAAATCCGAGGAACCAGAGATCAGTGAGTCACCTTAGTAAGAAATTCTTAACTGCACATGTTCTTATAAGTTTTAGAAAGTACAAACTTGTTGCTAAAGAATTATGAAACTAATGTTTTACATGTAGCTCAACTGAAGAATTGCATGCAATGAACCTAACTCCAACAATAAGCAGTGCTCTTTTTCCACGTTTCAGGTAAGCTTGTGGAGTCAGATTCTCATGTTTAGTATATATTAGTATATACCAGTCCAAATGGAAAGTATATATTAGTATATACTTGAAAAATATTAGTATATGTGTGGTGTTCCTAAAGCAGTAACCATTATTCATGAATTTTCTACCAGTCCAAATGGAAATTTCCTTGTATTTTTATCTGCAAAAAGTGCTGTGGATTCTGGAGTGCACAATGCTACAAATTCACTTCATAGGATTGATTGGCCAACTGATCTAAAACTGTACCAATCTGCCAAAATTTCTGACATTGTAAGCTCTTGTGGCCAGATTAATTTGGATGTACTTGGTTTGATTGCATTAATTTATTAATTTTGACTTTAGAAGTTTAGAGTAAACTCTTAAATTAGTCCTCCAACAATTAGGGTGTCATCGCACTAGTCTTCCAAGGAATTTTCATCAAATAAGCCTCATCAGTCATCATGTTCGCCATAGGCAATGTTTAAAAAAGACATTTAGTTAGCCTCATAGATTGTTAGTTCTTCAGGATTTGTTTTTTGTGGTTTGCTGTGACTTGCTTTTTAAAGAACAAAACATGACATGTTAATAGAATATGACTCGTCTTTTTTTCTTTCTTGCCAAGCAATAACAATCTTCTAAAACTTAGGCTAAGTATTTTTATTTACAATTTGTAATCTTTGCAGAAGTCATAGCGTGCATGTTTTTGACAGTTATTAACTCTGGTTTTTTCAATCAATTCTGAAGATTCCTGTTGTAATGTGTGCTGAGGATGGTTGTTTCCCTGGGCTTTATTGTACAACATCCATAATAATCCTTGGCTTTCTGACAATTGCACAATGATCTTATCATCTATCTGGCACAGCTGTGAAGTTATCCTTTCTGTGAATGTGTTGAGGTAAGTAAGTATATAACAGCAGAAATGCTTTTATCCATTTATTCATGGTTATCAACTTGTGATTCATATTGTGAACCGGAAGAACTATTTCCTAAATGGTGAATCAAATATTATTATGAAGATACATTAAAAAAATATGATAACCATGAATACATAAACCATTAATAAATATGATATACATTCGAACCTCAATATTTTAAGATTCAAGTCATAAATAAAATGACAAGAGAAAAGTGGCTGACTATAAAAAGTTGACAAAAAAAGTGGCTGACTACACTAACTTCAGGTAGTGATTCATTGAAATGAATTGGATTTCTTTATAGTGAACTGAGATTCAATATGAAACTCATGTACAAAATAGATACATACTAGAGATTAATATCTATCGAGTTCAATCTTGTATTGAATCAAGTTATGGCTCGCATGTATCTTATGATACTGATAACCATGTATGTATTCTTTATGATCAATTTTTTTTGTCATTACAGTGGGGAAGTATTACGTATCAGTCCTTCAGACTCAAATTTCTCGTGGAATCTTCTTACACTAGATGGGAACAATATTCTTGCCGGTAAGAACAAATTATCAATTCATCTCTACTTTGGTTGGTCTTCTAAATTGGAGAAGTGTGTTTTATCCCTTTTCCTTGTCAATCGTTTTGCAGTTTCCAGCAATCCAGTCAATGTTCCTCAAATTATATACGGAATGGTCAATGAGAAGGCAGAGAGAAATGCTATATGGAGTTGGTCAAAGATATTCAGTCCCATATTCAAATGCTCTGACAAGGTTTATTATTTCTTTTGAGATAGTAATGGAAACTGTTGTCGCAAAACTATACTATTCTATACGTTTAGACGTGAACCAATGGATTTTGGTTGCAGGTTAGATCTTCGCTGTCCTCTCTCCGGTGCAGTATACTGAATATCTCAGCCCCAGAAGCTTCTTATTATCCAACAAAAGGTCTTTTAGTTGCTTTGGTTTCTTACTCATGGATACGTAAACATTAAGTTGAATGACCGAATGAGATTTGAGACATATTTTACTTTGTGTGTTTATTCTCACAAACTAGTTGAGAAAGTATCTTATTCCATCTTATGGAATTCACTCTTTATCTTTTATTTTTTGTATAGCAATGATTTGTCATATTAGAAATGTTAAAGCCTTTTTGGTTTGAGAAAATGTTTTCTAATTTCATATCATGCTTTTTGTAATGCAAAAATTTCATATTATTTCACTCTGTTTCTAAAGATTTGGATAAGAAGCAACATAAACAATAGAAAATTTATCTGTAATGATTAGTGAAAAAAAATAAATGAAAATAGAAAACATGTTCTCAAGCCAAACAGACCCTTATTGGTTTTTCCTTTCACCCTTTTCATCATGGTACATTTAAAAGAAAAATACTAAAGAGGGAAACTGTTGTTAATTAAAGTGGAACTAATGACCATTTTACAGCCAACTCTGAAGGGATTTAAACTTTGTCTGTTGGACTTTTCATCACGTTACATGCTCCCATCTAATAAGAAAAATAACATAAGACAGCTTTTTATTTGTGCTAGAGGAAAATGTTATCTATTAGATCCTGCACAAAACTTTGGGAAATTTGAATTTATATTGAAATAAGTAGTAAAATGTTATCTATTTTTTGATTTTATTTCAGGTGCTGCTAAACCCTTTGAAGCTATATTTGTGTCATCCAAAACCAAGAACAAAGATGTATTTGATCCATTAATTGTGATCCTTCATGGAGGGCCACAAGACGTCTCGTTGTCACACTTCTCAAATACTTGGGCGTTTCTTTCTTCAGTTGGATACAGTTTGCTGATTGTAAATTACAGGTAATACATGCTCCTGAAAAACAGTTAAAGATTATTGATTTGACTCTTACATAATGGACACAAGGTGTCACGACCCAATCTCAGGTCATGACCGGCGCACAGGCTAACACTGACTCATCGTATAATTAGCCTGGCAAGCCTAATAACTATAATAGATACACCTTTCTAAAATATTGAAATAAAACAAAAAGGTGAGTCATAAGAAAGCCAATGAGAGCATGATAAACAAAGTGGACAAAAAAAAAATGGATGAGAATTTCATGGGTTTTTATTTTCACAATTTTCTTTTAAACTAAAAATCTCATCGTTTGAAAACTCATTTATGCTTATAAAAAAATACAACATCCAAGATAACACTTTTCGACAAAAACCCTTAATATGAACCAATGGTTAGTTGTACACAAAGTTCTACAACACATCCAGAACCGAAAATAATAATAAATTCAACACATCTCATATTATTTATCATTTATTTCCTTTTTCATCATGTGCACATAGACCACATTATCTCTTCGTTGTGGTGAACGGTAATTATCCACATTATCTCTTCGTTGTGGCGAACGGTAATTATCCACATTATCTCTTCGTTGTGGCGAACGGTATACTATGAACAATTTAGTTCATAGGCTGCATTGTCTCTTCGTTGCAGCAAACGGAGATTATCTATAATTTACTATGAGCATGTTACTCATAGGCTGCATTATCTCTTCGTGGCAGCGAACGGTTATCATAATTACTATAAGCATTTAACTCATAGGCTGCATTATCTCTTCGTTGCAGCAAACGGAAATTATCAAAAGTTACTATGAGCACGTTACTCATAGGCTGCATTATCTCTTCGTTGCAGCGAACGGCTTTTAAATATAACACTTATAGTATTAAAACTAGTTCATAAAATATATGCTCAAGGTGGAAAGCTAACTAAATAACGTTGAGGGATAAAAACAATTTCATAATCAACCAGTTTCTCATGTAATAACAATATTTAAATACAAATAGCCACAAAATAACCTAGTTACTCAAACTATGAAAAATCAACATACTGATCTATAGCCATTTTACACAAAATTTGAGAAGTAACTCATCAATTTCAACCCTTTTAGAATTATATTGAAAACCATGCCAAATAGTGGATGTACAGATTTGCCAAAAGCAACCAAATTTACAACGTTCTGTTCTGGATAAAGAAACCCCGAATTTGGGAATCATATGTTCTACTACTTTGTTCTAATACCCACTACTTTCCATAGCTAATTTCAGTCTTAAAATTTCAATAGTTATAGATATTACCTCATAGAGTTTCAAGCTATTGATTCCAATGAATGAATATTATCTGTTCCAACTCAAATCACAAATCTATGATGCTTATCACCCGAGTATACAAGAGATTAGGGATAGAAAGTAAGAAAAACGAAATAGAAAAACGAAATAGAATCGTTGAAGGAGATGAAATCATGGCCTGGAAAGTGACCCCAAATTGAAAGCACAATATATGGATATATGGAATGGTATTGTGTCTATTGTGTTCATTTAACTTAGAACACATAGAAATCTCTAGAAACTCATTTCTTTTCTTTTTATAATTTTTTTTTTACCAATATAATCTTAACTAATATAACTAAAAAAAAAATATATTCTTTTCAAAAAAACATATTTTAAATATTATTATTTTGTTTATTTTTTTTTTATGTCAAATAAATAATTATACATAACCATTCTATAGTTGGAGATTTAAATCTTTTTTTACATACAACAACTATATATAAATTCCATGAAAATAAATAAATCACTACTCCATTTTATTATTATTATTGTTATTATTATTTTAATCCGTAAATCATACTTTAGAATATTGAGGGTATTACATTCTTCCCTCCTTTAAAAAATTTTGCCCTCAAAATTTGCTATACTAAAATAAATTCATTTGTTTCTTAAATTTCTTTATTTTTTTATTTATTTTCATTTGGTGTCAAGTGACTATAATATTTGTTAGACTTCATTTTAAGTTCAGATCATCGAAAACTATGCACTACTTCTATATGGTAACTACTATTCTTTTCTGAATCCTACAAACATTGTTGATTGTGGTGCTGGGTACATGACTTCTCTCAATCAATGACAATTTGTTTTTGTTTTTTTTCAAATAGAAATTTGGTGATATACTAATACAATGAGTGGAGATGAGAGAAGGAAGGAAAATAACCGACAAAAATAAAAATAAATTAAGAACAAGTTTTAATGAGTTGTTAGAATAATGATCACAACAAGCAGCATATATTTCACAGATTCCTTTATATATACTAATGACTTGATAGCAACGTTTGGTTTGCTATAGTAAATTATTTAAGTTGTTCCTAAATTCAAATGACACTTAAAACTTTTGCAACCCAAGGGAAAAGTGACGATTGTGTGGAATATTAAGCTACTTGAAAAAATGTAAACTTCAGGCAAACTTTACCTATAATGCTATGAAAGTTAATCTTATATCTATGCTGGAAGGGTTATGTAGTTAGACAAAAATATAAATTCATCTGAAAGTTTTTTCCTGTCCCGATGCACATAGTATGGTTTCTAACATATCGTAGATATTGTGAGAGTTTTCCAACTTTGGTACATCTAACATTACAAGGCAATAAGCAAACCCAAAAATGAACATTCACAAACTGCTTAATTTGATGCAGTGAGTATGGGCTTTCATCCACATCCATGTATCGTTCATATTAAGATGAGAAAAGTAATTATCTACTGGAGTGGTGAAGAGCTTGGGTTACAGCCTCACAATGATTTTGTAAAGGTGCTGATACAAACTAAGAGTGGTTTGAAGCACAAAACAAATCCATAGATTAGCAGATTAAAAGAACCTCCTCAATCTATTGAACAATTAGCTATATCATTCAGAATATGGCTAACTATAACCTTAGACCGATACAAAAATGCTTTTTTTTTTTTTTCATATAGTAACAAACATGAATTGATCGTCATTTGGCTAGCTGTACTAAATAGAAACTATAGCAGATCCACAAAATATGACAAATAAATAAATGATTCTTATTAAATTGGAAAGGAAGCTTACCAAATGAAGCACTTGAAAGCAATTTTTCAGTCTTGTTTCAGTCTTGTAGAAAAGAACAGCCCAAATGTATAATAATAAAGTCTCATTTCATCTCAAGCTTGCCAAACAATGCCATATTAGACCATGATTAAAACTTCTCATATCAATAAGATTGTTTGCTATGCAATGTCCTTCAACGGTAAGAATAAAGAATCATTCTAACACAGTCACGACACTCAATAACATTGAAACAAGAAACTTCACATGGCGTTCATAAGATTATGCTATTAACAGACACATTCTCATCACGAGCCTTGGAAATTTTAAGTTTCAAAGTTTCATGCCTATAAAATACGTCAATGTAATAATCAATCAAAATAAGCAACACCTACCTGATAAAATATCCAAATTCTAATCAAATGATTTCAAATACGCATTGACAAAGTATTAGCTAGAAAATTACAAGCAACTAATAAATAACTGCTTTAACTAGATTCTATAACCAAAAAGGGTGGTAAGTGTTTTTGTTTGGACATTCCTATTTAAGCATTTTGTTCCCATATAAATACAAGTCTGATGCTACAACTAAAACAATCAATCTTTTAGAAAAAAAATAGCTATACATTCAGAATGAACACTAGACACTTATACAACCTAAGACAACGCAGTGCAAAAGACAAAAAAATATGAAGTAGAAGTAAAGCTTTTCAATTAGATAAAATTGCATTGACCTAGAGAAAAGTTATGTACTTTGAAAATTGCCTAGCACTTTCTGGTGCAGTTTTAGTCAAAAGCCTAACCTCTAGTTTCTTTAAGCTCTTAAGTCTTCACTTGGTGGAGACTGCCTACTTTGAAGATTGCCTACTTCATCACTTATGATCCTCATCATGTAGTATTTTTCTTTGAGAATTGGCTCTTAATTCCAAACAAACTAGAAACATGATGTCAAGCACATTGTGCAATTTCACTATCAAAGTCCTAAAGGAATGTAGTGCGTGACAGCAACTAAACTTCATGCCAATTGGTTGAATCCTACTAGTTGAATTCATTCTAAATGAATATGAAGGTCCTAACACTCAAAATAGGAAAAAAAAAATAAAATTATGCAGCCGAATCCTAATTCACATTTCAATTCCTAGCATTTTATTCTGTCACAGATATGACCAGCATCAAACACATATGTGACATACTGAGTTTAGACAGAAAATCTTCTTAAGAACATGACATAACAGATTCTTAAATGCATGTACAAAATTTACGCAATCGAAGATCAAAGCATCAATGTTATATCATTTTGCTTACTGTTAAAGTATTTTCTGCATTCTGAACCTTTCACTACTCAAATCTATATTTTCTTTCTCTATTTCTTTATGTCAAAATCATCAATAGAAAGTTAAAAAAATCTACAAACAAGAGACAAATGTTCCGCAACCAGAAAAGAACATCAAACATCAACAGCTTGTCATACCCTAGACTTGGGTTATTGCAGAAGTTCTTGAGGTAAGGCACCCTAAAAAATTATGTAACTAATCCTTAACATTTCAAGAAACAATCAACCTGGAATATGGACATGCTTAAGATCTCATTGAATGAACAGCCTCCCCTCCTTACCTTTGAGGAAGCCCCATTAGACTTACAAGACCTTTTTATTGCCTCAAGCATTTCTCTTTGATATCATTTGAACACCAAAAGGTCCTTACACCATACCTCTTTCTCACATTCTACTTTGATGGTGAACATTTCAGCATATAAATTCATTAGAAATCAGTCTATATGTCATAAACGTTAACAAGATTTTTGACTCCACTTCATAATTTATCACCTTCCCTCACAACATTCAACCAAAGAGACTATTAGAATTTTAGCAACAGCCATTACTACCAAGACTAAAGTACAAGACTTCAACATAATAATGGAGATTAATAGTACTTGCTTGTAAATTTCACATTGGTATACAAATTACACTACAATTCGACAATAATCCTAAAGTGATGACCGGGCTCTGATACCAACTTTGTCACGACCTAATCTCAGGTCATGACCGGCGCACAGGCTAACACTGACTCATCGTATAATTAGCCTGGCAAGCCTAATAACTATAATAGATACACCTTTCTAAAATATTGAAATAAAACAAAAAGGTGAGTCATAAGAAAGCCAATGAGAGCATGATAAACAAAGTGGACAAAAAAAAATGGATGAGAATTTCATGGGTTTTTATTTTCACAATTTTCTTTTAAACTAAAAATCTCATCGTTTGAAAACTCATTTATGCTTATAAAAAAATACAACATCCAAGATAACACTTTTCGACAAAAACCCTTAATATGAACCAATGGTTAGTTGTACACAAAGTTCTACAACACATCCAGAACCGAAAATAATAATAAATTCAACACATCTCATATTATTTATCATTTATTTCCTTTTTCATCATGTGCACATAGACCACATTATCTCTTCGTTGTGGTGAACGATAATTATCCACATTATCTCTTCGTTGTGGCGAACGGTAATTATCCACATTATCTCTTCGTTGTGGCGAACGGTAATTATCCACATTATCTCTTCGTTGTGGCGAACGGTATACTATGAACAATTTAGTTCATAGGCTGCATTGTCTCTTCGTTGCAGCAAACGGAGATTATCTATAATTTACTATGAGCATGTTACTCATAGGCTGCATTATCTCTTCGTGGCAGCGAACGGTTATCATAATTACTATAAGCATTTAACTCATAGGCTGCATTATCTCTTCGTTGCAGCAAACGGAAATTATCAAAAGTTACTATGAGCACGTTACTCATAGGCTGCATTATCTCTTCGTTGCAGCGAACGGCTTTTAAATATAACACTTATAGTATTAAAACTAGTTCATAAAATATATGCTCAAGGTGGAAAGCTAACTAAATAACGTTGAGGGATAAAAACAATTTCATAATCAACCAGTTTCTCATGTAATAACAATATTTAAATACAAATAGCCACAAAATAACCTAGTTACTCAAACTATGAAAAATCAACATACTGATCTATAGCGCCTACAATAGAGGCACATGAACAATTTACACAAAATTTGAGAAGTAACTCATCAATTTCAACCCTTTTAGAATTATATTGAAAACCATGCCAAATAGTGGATGTACAGATTTGCCAAAAGCAACCAAATTTACAACGTTCTGTTCTGGATAAAGAAACCCCGAATTTGGGAATCATATGTTCTACTACTTTGTTCTAATACCCACTACTTTCCATAGCTAATTTCAGTCTTAAAATTTCAATAGTTATAGATATTACCTCATAGAGTTTCAAGCTATTGATTCCAATGAATGAATATTATCTGTTCCAACTCAAATCACAAATCTATGATGCTTATCACCCGAGTATACAAGAGATTAGGGATAGAAAGTAAGAAAAACGAAATAGAAAAACGAAATAGAATCGTTGAAGGAGATGAAATCATGGCCTGGAAAGTGACCCCAAATTGAAAGCACAATATATGGATATATGGAATGGTATTGTGTCTATTGTGTTCATTTAACTTAGAACACATAGAAATCTCTAGAAACTCATTTCTTTTCTTTTTATAATTTTTTTTTTACCAATATAATCTTAACTAATATAACTAAAAAAAAAATATATTCTTTTCAAAAAAACATATTTTAAATATTATTATTTTGTTTATTTTTTTTTTATGTCAAATAAATAATTATACATAACCATTCTATAGTTGGAGATTTAAATCTTTTTTTACATACAACAACTATATATAAATTCCATGAAAATAAATAAATCACTACTCCATTTTATTATTATTATTGTTATTATTATTTTAATCCGTAAATCATACTTTAGAATATTGAGGGTATTACATTCTTCCCTCCTTTAAAAAATTTTGCCCTCAAAATTTGCTATACTAAAATAAATTCATTTGTTTCTTAAATTTCTTTATTTTTTTATTTATTTTCATTTGGTGTCAAGTGACTATAATATTTGTTAGACTTCATTTTAAGTTCAGATCATCGAAAACTATGCACTACTTCTATATGGTAACTACTATTCTTTTCTGAATCCTACAAACATTGTTGATTGTGGTGCTGGGTACATGACTTCTCTCAATCAATGACAATTTGTTTTTGTTTTTTTTCAAATAGAAATTTGGTGATATACTAATACAATGAGTGGAGATGAGAGAAGGAAGGAAAATAACCGACAAAAATAAAAATAAATTAAGAACAAGTTTTAATGAGTTGTTAGAATAATGATCACAACAAGCAGCATATATTTCACAGATTCCTTTATATATACTAATGACTTGATAGCAACGTTTGGTTTGCTATAGTAAATTATTTAAGTTGTTCCTAAATTCAAATGACACTTAAAACTTTTGCAACCCAAGGGAAAAGTGACGATTGTGTGGAATATTAAGCTACTTGAAAAAATGTAAACTTCAGGCAAACTTTACCTATAATGCTATGAAAGTTAATCTTATAGCTATGCTGGAAGGGTTATGTAGTTAGACAAAAATATAAATTCATCTGAAAGTTTTTTCCTGTCCCGATGCACATAGTATGGTTTCTAACATATCGTAGATATTGTGAGAGTTTTCCAACTTTGGTACATCTAACATTACAAGGCAATAAGCAAACCCAAAAATGAACATTCACAAACTGCTTAATTTGATGCAGTGAGTATGGGCTTTCATCCACATCCATGTATCGTTCATATTAAGATGAGAAAAGTAATTATCTACTGGAGTGGTGAAGAGCTTGGGTTACAGCCTCACAATGATTTTGTAAAGGTGCTGATACAAACTAAGAGTGGTTTGAAGCACAAAACAAATCCATAGATTAGCAGATTAAAAGAACCTCCTCAATCTATTGAACAATTAGCTATATCATTCAGAATATGGCTAACTATAACCTTAGACCGATACAAAAATGCTTTTTTTTTTTTCATATAGTAACAAACATGAATTGATCGTCATTTGGCTAGCTGTACTAAATAGAAACTATAGCAGATCCACAAAATATGGCAAATAAATAAATGATTCTTATTAAATTGGAAAGGAAGCTTACCAAATGAAGCACTTGAAAGCAATTTTTCAGTCTTGTTTCAGTCTTGTAGAAAAGAACAGCCCAAATGTATAATAATAAAGTCTCATTTCATCTCAAGCTTGCCAAACAATGCCATATTAGACCATGATTAAAACTTCTCATATCAATAAGATTGTTTGCTATGCAATGTCCTTCAACGGTAAGAATAAAGAATCATTCTAACACAGTCACGACACTCAATAACATTGAAACAAGAAACTTCACATGGCGTTCATAAGATTATGCTATTAACAGACACATTCTCATCACGAGCCTTGGAAATTTTAAGTTTCAAAGTTTCATGCCTATAAAATACGTCAATGTAATAATCAATCAAAATAAGCAACACCTACCTGATAAAATATCCAAATTCTAATCAAATGATTTCAAATACGCATTGACAAAGTATTAGCTAGAAAATTACAAGCAACTAATAAATAACTGCTTTAACTAGATTCTATAACCAAAAAGGGTGGTAAGTGTTTTTGTTTGGACATTCCTATTTAAGCATTTTGTTCCCATATAAATACAAGTCTGATGCTACAACTAAAACAATCAATCTTTTAGAAAAAAAATAGCTATACATTCAGAATGAACACTAGACACTTATACAACCTAAGACAACGCAGTGCAAAAGACAAAAAAATATGAAGTAGAAGTAAAGCTTTTCAATTAGATAAAATTGCATTGACCTAGAGAAAAGTTATGTACTTTGAAAATTGCCTAGCACTTTCTGGTGCAGTTTTAGTCAAAAGCCTAACCTCTAGTTTCTTTAAGCTCTTAAGTCTTCACTTGGTGGAGACTGCCTACTTTGAAGATTGCCTACTTCATCACTTATGATCCTCATCATGTAGTATTTTTCTTTGAGAATTGGCTCTTAATTCCAAACAAACTAGAAACATGATGTCAAGCACATTGTGCAATTTCACTATCAAAGTCCTAAAGGAATGTAGTGCGTGACAGCAACTAAACTTCATGCCAATTGGTTGAATCCTACTAGTTGAATTCATTCTAAATGAATATGAAGGTCCTAACACTCAAAATAGGAAAAAAAAATAAAATTATGCAGCCGAATCCTAATTCACATTTCAATTCCTAGCATTTTATTCTGTCACAGATATGACCAGCATCAAACACATATGTGACATACTGAGTTTAGACAGAAAATCTTCTTAAGAACATGACATAACAGATTCTTAAATGCATGTACAAAATTTACGCAATCGAAGATCAAAGCATCAATGTTATATCATTTTGCTTACTGTTAAAGTATTTTCTGCATTCTGAACCTTTCACTACTCAAATCTATATTTTCTTTCTCTATTTCTTTATGTCAAAATCATCAATAGAAAGTTAAAAAAATCTACAAACAAGAGACAAATGTTCCGCAACCAGAAAAGAACATCAAACATCAACAGCTTGTCATACCCTAGACTTGGGTTATTGCAGAAGTTCTTGAGGTAAGGCACCCTAAAAAATTATGTAACTAATCCTTAACATTTCAAGAAACAATCAACCTGGAATATGGACATGCTTAAGATCTCATTGAATGAACAGCCTCCCCTCCTTACCTTTGAGGAAGCCCCATTAGACTTACAAGACCTTTTTATTGCCTCAAGCATTTCTCTTTGATATCATTTGAACACCAAAAGGTCCTTACACCATACCTCTTTCTCACATTCTACTTTGATGGTGAACATTTCAGCATATAAATTCATTAGAAATCAGTCTATATGTCATAAACGTTAACAAGATTTTTGACTCCACTTCATAATTTATCACCTTCCCTCACAACATTCAACCAAAGAGACTATTAGAATTTTAGCAACAGCCATTACTACCAAGACTAAAGTACAAGACTTCAACATAATAATGGAGATTAATAGTACTTGCTTGTAAATTTCACATTGGTATACAAATTACACTACAATTCGACAATAATCCTAAAGTGATGACCGGGCTCTGATACCAACTTTGTCACGACCTAATCTCAGGTCATGACCGGCGCACAGGCTAACACTGACTCATCGTATAATTAGCCTGGCAAGCCTAATAACTATAATAGATACACCTTTCTAAAATATTGAAATAAAACAAAAAGGTGAGTCATAAGAAAGCCAATGAGAGCATGATAAACAAAGTGGACAAAAAAAAATGGATGAGAATTTCATGGGTTTTTATTTTCACAATTTTCTTTTAAACTAAAAATCTCATCGTTTGAAAACTCATTTATGCTTATAAAAAAATACAACATCCAAGATAACACTTTTCGACAAAAACCCTTAATATGAACCAATGGTTAGTTGTACACAAAGTTCTACAACACATCCAGAACCGAAAATAATAATAAATTCAACACATCTCATATTATTTATCATTTATTTCCTTTTTCATCATGTGCACATAGACCACATTATCTCTTCGTTGTGGTGAACGATAATTATCCACATTATCTCTTCGTTGTGGCGAACGGTAATTATCCACATTATCTCTTCGTTGTGGCGAACGGTAATTATCCACATTATCTCTTCGTTGTGGCGAACGGTATACTATGAACAATTTAGTTCATAGGCTGCATTGTCTCTTCGTTGCAGCAAACGGAGATTATCTATAATTTACTATGAGCATGTTACTCATAGGCTGCATTATCTCTTCGTGGCAGCGAACGGTTATCATAATTACTATAAGCATTTAACTCATAGGCTGCATTATCTCTTCGTTGCAGCAAACGGAAATTATCAAAAGTTACTATGAGCACGTTACTCATAGGCTGCATTATCTCTTCGTTGCAGCGAACGGCTTTTAAATATAACACTTATAGTATTAAAACTAGTTCATAAAATATATGCTCAAGGTGGAAAGCTAACTAAATAACGTTGAGGGATAAAAACAATTTCATAATCAACCAGTTTCTCATGTAATAACAATATTTAAATACAAATAGCCACAAAATAACCTAGTTACTCAAACTATGAAAAATCAACATACTGATCTATAGCGCCTACAATAGAGGCACATGAACAATTTACACAAAATTTGAGAAGTAACTCATCAATTTCAACCCTTTTAGAATTATATTGAAAACCATGCCAAATAGTGGATGTACAGATTTGCCAAAAGCAACCAAATTTACAACGTTCTGTTCTGGATAAAGAAACCCCGAATTTGGGAATCATATGTTCTACTACTTTGTTCTAATACCCACTACTTTCCATAGCTAATTTCAGTCTTAAAATTTCAATAGTTATAGATATTACCTCATAGAGTTTCAAGCTATTGATTCCAATGAATGAATATTATCTGTTCCAACTCAAATCACAAATCTATGATGCTTATCACCCGAGTATACAAGAGATTAGGGATAGAAAGTAAGAAAAACGAAATAGAAAAACGAAATAGAATCGTTGAAGGAGATGAAATCATGGCCTGGAAAGTGACCCCAAATTGAAAGCACAATATATGGATATATGGAATGGTATTGTGTCTATTGTGTTCATTTAACTTAGAACACATAGAAATCTCTAGAAACTCATTTCTTTTCTTTTTATAATTTTTTTTTTACCAATATAATCTTAACTAATATAACTAAAAAAAAAATATATTCTTTTCAAAAAAACATATTTTAAATATTATTATTTTGTTTATTTTTTTTTTATGTCAAATAAATAATTATACATAACCATTCTATAGTTGGAGATTTAAATCTTTTTTTACATACAACAACTATATATAAATTCCATGAAAATAAATAAATCACTACTCCATTTTATTATTATTATTGTTATTATTATTTTAATCCGTAAATCATACTTTAGAATATTGAGGGTATTACATTCTTCCCTCCTTTAAAAAATTTTGCCCTCAAAATTTGCTATACTAAAATAAATTCATTTGTTTCTTAAATTTCTTTATTTTTTTATTTATTTTCATTTGGTGTCAAGTGACTATAATATTTGTTAGACTTCATTTTAAGTTCAGATCATCGAAAACTATGCACTACTTCTATATGGTAACTACTATTCTTTTCTGAATCCTACAAACATTGTTGATTGTGGTGCTGGGTACATGACTTCTCTCAATCAATGACAATTTGTTTTTGTTTTTTTTCAAATAGAAATTTGGTGATATACTAATACAATGAGTGGAGATGAGAGAAGGAAGGAAAATAACCGACAAAAATAAAAATAAATTAAGAACAAGTTTTAATGAGTTGTTAGAATAATGATCACAACAAGCAGCATATATTTCACAGATTCCTTTATATATACTAATGACTTGATAGCAACGTTTGGTTTGCTATAGTAAATTATTTAAGTTGTTCCTAAATTCAAATGACACTTAAAACTTTTGCAACCCAAGGGAAAAGTGACGATTGTGTGGAATATTAAGCTACTTGAAAAAATGTAAACTTCAGGCAAACTTTACCTATAATGCTATGAAAGTTAATCTTATAGCTATGCTGGAAGGGTTATGTAGTTAGACAAAAATATAAATTCATCTGAAAGTTTTTTCCTGTCCCGATGCACATAGTATGGTTTCTAACATATCGTAGATATTGTGAGAGTTTTCCAACTTTGGTACATCTAACATTACAAGGCAATAAGCAAACCCAAAAATGAACATTCACAAACTGCTTAATTTGATGCAGTGAGTATGGGCTTTCATCCACATCCATGTATCGTTCATATTAAGATGAGAAAAGTAATTATCTACTGGAGTGGTGAAGAGCTTGGGTTACAGCCTCACAATGATTTTGTAAAGGTGCTGATACAAACTAAGAGTGGTTTGAAGCACAAAACAAATCCATAGATTAGCAGATTAAAAGAACCTCCTCAATCTATTGAACAATTAGCTATATCATTCAGAATATGGCTAACTATAACCTTAGACCGATACAAAAATGCTTTTTTTTTTTTTCATATAGTAACAAACATGAATTGATCGTCATTTGGCTAGCTGTACTAAATAGAAACTATAGCAGATCCACAAAATATGGCAAATAAATAAATGATTCTTATTAAATTGGAAAGGAAGCTTACCAAATGAAGCACTTGAAAGCAATTTTTCAGTCTTGTTTCAGTCTTGTAGAAAAGAACAGCCCAAATGTATAATAATAAAGTCTCATTTCATCTCAAGCTTGCCAAACAATGCCATATTAGACCATGATTAAAACTTCTCATATCAATAAGATTGTTTGCTATGCAATGTCCTTCAACGGTAAGAATAAAGAATCATTCTAACACAGTCACGACACTCAATAACATTGAAACAAGAAACTTCACATGGCGTTCATAAGATTATGCTATTAACAGACACATTCTCATCACGAGCCTTGGAAATTTTAAGTTTCAAAGTTTCATGCCTATAAAATACGTCAATGTAATAATCAATCAAAATAAGCAACACCTACCTGATAAAATATCCAAATTCTAATCAAATGATTTCAAATACGCATTGACAAAGTATTAGCTAGAAAATTACAAGCAACTAATAAATAACTGCTTTAACTAGATTCTATAACCAAAAAGGGTGGTAAGTGTTTTTGTTTGGACATTCCTATTTAAGCATTTTGTTCCCATATAAATACAAGTCTGATGCTACAACTAAAACAATCAATCTTTTAGAAAAAAAATAGCTATACATTCAGAATGAACACTAGACACTTATACAACCTAAGACAACGCAGTGCAAAAGACAAAAAAATATGAAGTAGAAGTAAAGCTTTTCAATTAGATAAAATTGCATTGACCTAGAGAAAAGTTATGTACTTTGAAAATTGCCTAGCACTTTCTGGTGCAGTTTTAGTCAAAAGCCTAACCTCTAGTTTCTTTAAGCTCTTAAGTCTTCACTTGGTGGAGACTGCCTACTTTGAAGATTGCCTACTTCATCACTTATGATCCTCATCATGTAGTATTTTTCTTTGAGAATTGGCTCTTAATTCCAAACAAACTAGAAACATGATGTCAAGCACATTGTGCAATTTCACTATCAAAGTCCTAAAGGAATGTAGTGCGTGACAGCAACTAAACTTCATGCCAATTGGTTGAATCCTACTAGTTGAATTCATTCTAAATGAATATGAAGGTCCTAACACTCAAAATAGGAAAAAAAAATAAAATTATGCAGCCGAATCCTAATTCACATTTCAATTCCTAGCATTTTATTCTGTCACAGATATGACCAGCATCAAACACATATGTGACATACTGAGTTTAGACAGAAAATCTTCTTAAGAACATGACATAACAGATTCTTAAATGCATGTACAAAATTTACGCAATCGAAGATCAAAGCATCAATGTTATATCATTTTGCTTACTGTTAAAGTATTTTCTGCATTCTGAACCTTTCACTACTCAAATCTATATTTTCTTTCTCTATTTCTTTATGTCAAAATCATCAATAGAAAGTTAAAAAAATCTACAAACAAGAGACAAATGTTCCGCAACCAGAAAAGAACATCAAACATCAACAGCTTGTCATACCCTAGACTTGGGTTATTGCAGAAGTTCTTGAGGTAAGGCACCCTAAAAAATTATGTAACTAATCCTTAACATTTCAAGAAACAATCAACCTGGAATATGGACATGCTTAAGATCTCATTGAATGAACAGCCTCCCCTCCTTACCTTTGAGGAAGCCCCATTAGACTTACAAGACCTTTTTATTGCCTCAAGCATTTCTCTTTGATATCATTTGAACACCAAAAGGTCCTTACACCATACCTCTTTCTCACATTCTACTTTGATGGTGAACATTTCAGCATATAAATTCATTAGAAATCAGTCTATATGTCATAAACGTTAACAAGATTTTTGACTCCACTTCATAATTTATCACCTTCCCTCACAACATTCAACCAAAGAGACTATTAGAATTTTAGCAACAGCCATTACTACCAAGACTAAAGTACAAGACTTCAACATAATAATGGAGATTAATAGTACTTGCTTGTAAATTTCACATTGGTATACAAATTACACTACAATTCGACAATAATCCTAAAGTGATGACCGGGCTCTGATACCAACTTTGTCACGACCCAATCTCAGGTCATGACCGGCGCACAGGCTAACACTGACTCATCGTATAATTAGCCTGGCAAGCCTAATAACTATAATAGATACACCTTTCTAAAATATTGAAATAAAACAAAAAGGTGAGTCATAAGAAAGCCAATGAGAGCATGATAAACAAAGTGGACAAAAAAAAATGGATGAGAATTTCATGGGTTTTTATTTTCACAATTTTCTTTTAAACTAAAAATCTCATCGTTTGAAAACTCATTTATGCTTATAAAAAAATACAACATCCAAGATAACACTTTTCGACAAAAACCCTTAATATGAACCAATGGTTAGTTGTACACAAAGTTCTACAACACATCCAGAACCGAAAATAATAATAAATTCAACACATCTCATATTATTTATCATTTATTTCCTTTTTCATCATGTGCACATAGACCACATTATCTCTTCGTTGTGGTGAACGATAATTATCCACATTATCTCTTCGTTGTGGCGAACGGTAATTATCCACATTATCTCTTCGTTGTGGCGAACGGTATACTATGAACAATTTAGTTCATAGGCTGCATTGTCTCTTCGTTGCAGCAAACGGAGATTATCTATAATTTACTATGAGCATGTTACTCATAGGCTGCATTATCTCTTCGTGGCAGCGAACGGTTATCATAATTACTATAAGCATTTAACTCATAGGCTGCATTATCTCTTCGTTGCAGCGAACGGTTATCATAATTACTATAAGCATTTAACTCATAGGCTGCATTATCTCTTCGTTGCAGCAAACGGCTTTTAAATATAACACTTATAGTATTAAAACTAGTTCATAAAATATATGCTCAAGGTGGAAAGCTAACTAAATAACGTTGAGGGATAAAAACAATTTCATAATCAACCAGTTTCTCATGTAATAACAATATTTAAATACAAATAGCCACAAAATAACCTAGTTACTCAAACTATGAAAAATCAACATACTGATCTATAGCGCCTACAATAGAGGCACATGAACAATTTACACAAAATTTGAGAAGTAACTCATCAATTTCAACCCTTTTAGAATTATATTGAAAACCATGCCAAATAGTGGATGTACAGATTTGCCAAAAGCAACCAAATTTACAACGTTCTGTTCTGGATAAAGAAACCCCGAATTTGGGAATCATATGTTCTACTACTTTGTTCTAATACCCACTACTTTCCATAGCTAATTTCAGTCTTAAAATTTCAATAGTTATAGATATTACCTCATAGAGTTTCAAGCTATTGATTCCAATGAATGAATATTATCTGTTCCAACTCAAATCACAAATCTATGATGCTTATCACCCGAGTATACAAGAGATTAGGGATAGAAAGTAAGAAAAACGAAATAGAAAAACGAAATAGAATCGTTGAAGGAGATGAAATCATGGCCTGGAAAGTGACCCCAAATTGAAAGCACAATATATGGATATATGGAATGGTATTGTGTCTATTGTGTTCATTTAACTTAGAACACATAGAAATCTCTAGAAACTCATTTCTTTTCTTTTTATAATTTTTTTTTTACCAATATAATCTTAACTAATATAACTAAAAAAAAAATATATTCTTTTCAAAAAAACATATTTTAAATATTATTATTTTGTTTATTTTTTTTTTATGTCAAATAAATAATTATACATAACCATTCTATAGTTGGAGATTTAAATCTTTTTTTACATACAACAACTATATATAAATTCCATGAAAATAAATAAATCACTACTCCATTTTATTATTATTATTGTTATTATTATTTTAATCCGTAAATCATACTTTAGAATATTGAGGGTATTACATTCTTCCCTCCTTTAAAAAATTTTGCCCTCAAAATTTGCTATACTAAAATAAATTCATTTGTTTCTTAAATTTCTTTATTTTTTTATTTATTTTCATTTGGTGTCAAGTGACTATAATATTTGTTAGACTTCATTTTAAGTTCAGATCATCGAAAACTATGCACTACTTCTATATGGTAACTACTATTCTTTTCTGAATCCTACAAACATTGTTGATTGTGGTGCTGGGTACATGACTTCTCTCAATCAATGACAATTTGTTTTTGTTTTTTTTTCAAATAGAAATTTGGTGATATACTAATACAATGAGTGGAGATGAGAGAAGGAAGGAAAATAACCGACAAAAATAAAAATAAATTAAGAACAAGTTTTAATGAGTTGTTAGAATAATGATCACAACAAGCAGCATATATTTCACAGATTCCTTTATATATACTAATGACTTGATAGCAACGTTTGGTTTGCTATAGTAAATTATTTAAGTTGTTCCTAAATTCAAATGACACTTAAAACTTTTGCAACCCAAGGGAAAAGTGACGATTGTGTGGAATATTAAGCTACTTGAAAAAATGTAAACTTCAGGCAAACTTTACCTATAATGCTATGAAAGTTAATCTTATAGCTATGCTGGAAGGGTTATGTAGTTAGACAAAAATATAAATTCATCTGAAAGTTTTTTCCTGTCCCGATGCACATAGTATGGTTTCTAACATATCGTAGATATTGTGAGAGTTTTCCAACTTTGGTACATCTAACATTACAAGGCAATAAGCAAACCCAAAAATGAACATTCACAAACTGCTTAATTTGATGCAGTGAGTATGGGCTTTCATCCACATCCATGTATCGTTCATATTAAGATGAGAAAAGTAATTATCTACTGGAGTGGTGAAGAGCTTGGGTTACAGCCTCACAATGATTTTGTAAAGGTGCTGATACAAACTAAGAGTGGTTTGAAGCACAAAACAAATCCATAGATTAGCAGATTAAAAGAACCTCCTCAATCTATTGAACAATTAGCTATATCATTCAGAATATGGCTAACTATAACCTTAGACCGATACAAAAATGCTTTTTTTTTTTTCATATAGTAACAAACATGAATTGATCGTCATTTGGCTAGCTGTACTAAATAGAAACTATAGCAGATCCACAAAATATGGCAAATAAATAAATGATTCTTATTAAATTGGAAAGGAAGCTTACCAAATGAAGCACTTGAAAGCAATTTTTCAGTCTTGTTTCAGTCTTGTAGAAAAGAACAGCCCAAATGTATAATAATAAAGTCTCATTTCATCTCAAGCTTGCCAAACAATGCCATATTAGACCATGATTAAAACTTCTCATATCAATAAGATTGTTTGCTATGCAATGTCCTTCAACGGTAAGAATAAAGAATCATTCTAACACAGTCACGACACTCAATAACATTGAAACAAGAAACTTCACATGGCGTTCATAAGATTATGCTATTAACAGACACATTCTCATCACGAGCCTTGGAAATTTTAAGTTTCAAAGTTTCATGCCTATAAAATACGTCAATGTAATAATCAATCAAAATAAGCAACACCTACCTGATAAAATATCCAAATTCTAATCAAATGATTTCAAATACGCATTGACAAAGTATTAGCTAGAAAATTACAAGCAACTAATAAATAACTGCTTTAACTAGATTCTATAACCAAAAAGGGTGGTAAGTGTTTTTGTTTGGACATTCCTATTTAAGCATTTTGTTCCCATATAAATACAAGTCTGATGCTACAACTAAAACAATCAATCTTTTAGAAAAAAAATAGCTATACATTCAGAATGAACACTAGACACTTATACAACCTAAGACAACGCAGTGCAAAAGACAAAAAAATATGAAGTAGAAGTAAAGCTTTTCAATTAGATAAAATTGCATTGACCTAGAGAAAAGTTATGTACTTTGAAAATTGCCTAGCACTTTCTGGTGCAGTTTTAGTCAAAAGCCTAACCTCTAGTTTCTTTAAGCTCTTAAGTCTTCACTTGGTGGAGACTGCCTACTTTGAAGATTGCCTACTTCATCACTTATGATCCTCATCATGTAGTATTTTTCTTTGAGAATTGGCTCTTAATTCCAAACAAACTAGAAACATGATGTCAAGCACATTGTGCAATTTCACTATCAAAGTCCTAAAGGAATGTAGTGCGTGACAGCAACTAAACTTCATGCCAATTGGTTGAATCCTACTAGTTGAATTCATTCTAAATGAATATGAAGGTCCTAACACTCAAAATAGGAAAAAAAAATAAAATTATGCAGCCGAATCCTAATTCACATTTCAATTCCTAGCATTTTATTCTGTCACAGATATGACCAGCATCAAACACATATGTGACATACTGAGTTTAGACAGAAAATCTTCTTAAGAACATGACATAACAGATTCTTAAATGCATGTACAAAATTTACGCAATCGAAGATCAAAGCATCAATGTTATATCATTTTGCTTACTGTTAAAGTATTTTCTGCATTCTGAACCTTTCACTACTCAAATCTATATTTTCTTTCTCTATTTCTTTATGTCAAAATCATCAATAGAAAGTTAAAAAAATCTACAAACAAGAGACAAATGTTCCGCAACCAGAAAAGAACATCAAACATCAACAGCTTGTCATACCCTAGACTTGGGTTATTGCAGAAGTTCTTGAGGTAAGGCACCCTAAAAAATTATGTAACTAATCCTTAACATTTCAAGAAACAATCAACCTGGAATATGGACATGCTTAAGATCTCATTGAATGAACAGCCTCCCCTCCTTACCTTTGAGGAAGCCCCATTAGACTTACAAGACCTTTTTATTGCCTCAAGCATTTCTCTTTGATATCATTTGAACACCAAAAGGTCCTTACACCATACCTCTTTCTCACATTCTACTTTGATGGTGAACATTTCAGCATATAAATTCATTAGAAATCAGTCTATATGTCATAAACGTTAACAAGATTTTTGACTCCACTTCATAATTTATCACCTTCCCTCACAACATTCAACCAAAGAGACTATTAGAATTTTAGCAACAGCCATTACTACCAAGACTAAAGTACAAGACTTCAACATAATAATGGAGATTAATAGTACTTGCTTGTAAATTTCACATTGGTATACAAATTACACTACAATTCGACAATAATCCTAAAGTGATGACCGGGCTCTGATACCAACTTTGTCACGACCCAATCTCAGGTCATGACCGGCGCACAGGCTAACACTGACTCATCGTATAATTAGCCTGGCAAGCCTAATAACTATAATAGATACACCTTTCTAAAATATTGAAATAAAACAAAAAGGTGAGTCATAAGAAAGCCAATGAGAGCATGATAAACAAAGTGGACAAAAAAAAATGGATGAGAATTTCATGGGTTTTTATTTTCACAATTTTCTTTTAAACTAAAAATCTCATCGTTTGAAAACTCATTTATGCTTATAAAAAAATACAACATCCAAGATAACACTTTTCGACAAAAACCCTTAATATGAACCAATGGTTAGTTGTACACAAAGTTCTACAACACATCCAGAACCGAAAATAATAATAAATTCAACACATCTCATATTATTTATCATTTATTTCCTTTTTCATCATGTGCACATAGACCACATTATCTCTTCGTTGTGGTGAACGATAATTATCCACATTATCTCTTCGTTGTGGCGAACGGTAATTATCCACATTATCTCTTCGTTGTGGCGAACGGTAATTATCCACATTATCTCTTCGTTGTGGCGAACGGTATACTATGAACAATTTAGTTCATAGGCTGCATTGTCTCTTCGTTGCAGCAAACGGAGATTATCTATAATTTACTATGAGCATGTTACTCATAGGCTGCATTATCTCTTCGTGGCAGCGAACGGTTATCATAATTACTATAAGCATTTAACTCATAGGCTGCATTATCTCTTCGTTGCAGCAAACGGAAATTATCAAAAGTTACTATGAGCACGTTACTCATAGGCTGCATTATCTCTTCGTTGCAGCGAACGACTTTTAAATATAACACTTATAGTATTAAAACTAGTTCATAAAATATATGCTCAAGGTGGAAAGCTAACTAAATAACGTTGAGGGATAAAAACAATTTCATAATCAACCAGTTTCTCATGTAATAACAATATTTAAATACAAATAGCCACAAAATAACCTAGTTACTCAAACTATGAAAAATCAACATACTGATCTATAGCGCCTACAATAGAGGCACATGAACAATTTACACAAAATTTGAGAAGTAACTCATCAATTTCAACCCTTTTAGAATTATATTGAAAACCATGCCAAATAGTGGATGTACAGATTTGCCAAAAGCAACCAAATTTACAACGTTCTGTTCTGGATAAAGAAACCCCGAATTTGGGAATCATATGTTCTACTACTTTGTTCTAATACCCACTACTTTCCATAGCTAATTTCAGTCTTAAAATTTCAATAGTTATAGATATTACCTCATAGAGTTTCAAGCTATTGATTCCAATGAATGAATATTATCTGTTCCAACTCAAATCACAAATCTATGATGCTTATCACCCGAGTATACAAGAGATTAGGGATAGAAAGTAAGAAAAACGAAATAGAAAAACGAAATAGAATCGTTGAAGGAGATGAAATCATGGCCTGGAAAGTGACCCCAAATTGAAAGCACAATATATGGATATATGGAATGGTATTGTGTCTATTGTGTTCATTTAACTTAGAACACATAGAAATCTCTAGAAACTCATTTCTTTTCTTTTTATAATTTTTTTTTTACCAATATAATCTTAACTAATATAACTAAAAAAAAAATATATTCTTTTCAAAAAAAACATATTTTAAATATTATTATTTTGTTTATTTTTTTTTTATGTCAAATAAATAATTATACATAACCATTCTATAGTTGGAGATTTAAATCTTTTTTTACATACAACAACTATATATAAATTCCATGAAAATAAATAAATCACTACTCCATTTTATTATTATTATTGTTATTATTATTTTAATCCGTAAATCATACTTTAGAATATTGAGGGTATTACATTCTTCCCTCCTTTAAAAAATTTTGCCCTCAAAATTTGCTATACTAAAATAAATTCATTTGTTTCTTAAATTTCTTTATTTTTTTATTTATTTTCATTTGGTGTCAAGTGACTATAATATTTGTTAGACTTCATTTTAAGTTCAGATCATCGAAAACTATGCACTACTTCTATATGGTAACTACTATTCTTTTCTGAATCCTACAAACATTGTTGATTGTGGTGCTGGGTACATGACTTCTCTCAATCAATGACAATTTGTTTTTGTTTTTTTTCAAATAGAAATTTGGTGATATACTAATACAATGAGTGGAGATGAGAGAAGGAAGGAAAATAACCGACAAAAATAAAAATAAATTAAGAACAAGTTTTAATGAGTTGTTAGAATAATGATCACAACAAGCAGCATATATTTCACAGATTCCTTTATATATACTAATGACTTGATAGCAACGTTTGGTTTGCTATAGTAAATTATTTAAGTTGTTCCTAAATTCAAATGACACTTAAAACTTTTGCAACCCAAGGGAAAAGTGACGATTGTGTGGAATATTAAGCTACTTGAAAAAATGTAAACTTCAGGCAAACTTTACCTATAATGCTATGAAAGTTAATCTTATAGCTATGCTGGAAGGGTTATGTAGTTAGACAAAAATATAAATTCATCTGAAAGTTTTTTCCTGTCCCGATGCACATAGTATGGTTTCTAACATATCGTAGATATTGTGAGAGTTTTCCAACTTTGGTACATCTAACATTACAAGGCAATAAGCAAACCCAAAAATGAACATTCACAAACTGCTTAATTTGATGCAGTGAGTATGGGCTTTCATCCACATCCATGTATCGTTCATATTAAGATGAGAAAAGTAATTATCTACTGGAGTGGTGAAGAGCTTGGGTTACAGCCTCACAATGATTTTGTAAAGGTGCTGATACAAACTAAGAGTGGTTTGAAGCACAAAACAAATCCATAGATTAGCAGATTAAAAGAACCTCCTCAATCTATTGAACAATTAGCTATATCATTCAGAATATGGCTAACTATAACCTTAGACCGATACAAAAATGCTTTTTTTTTTTTCATATAGTAACAAACATGAATTGATCGTCATTTGGCTAGCTGTACTAAATAGAAACTATAGCAGATCCACAAAATATGGCAAATAAATAAATGATTCTTATTAAATTGGAAAGGAAGCTTACCAAATGAAGCACTTGAAAGCAATTTTTCAGTCTTGTTTCAGTCTTGTAGAAAAGAACAGCCCAAATGTATAATAATAAAGTCTCATTTCATCTCAAGCTTGCCAAACAATGCCATATTAGACCATGATTAAAACTTCTCATATCAATAAGATTGTTTGCTATGCAATGTCCTTCAACGGTAAGAATAAAGAATCATTCTAACACAGTCACGACACTCAATAACATTGAAACAAGAAACTTCACATGGCGTTCATAAGATTATGCTATTAACAGACACATTCTCATCACGAGCCTTGGAAATTTTAAGTTTCAAAGTTTCATGCCTATAAAATACGTCAATGTAATAATCAATCAAAATAAGCAACACCTACCTGATAAAATATCCAAATTCTAATCAAATGATTTCAAATACGCATTGACAAAGTATTAGCTAGAAAATTACAAGCAACTAATAAATAACTGCTTTAACTAGATTCTATAACCAAAAAGGGTGGTAAGTGTTTTTGTTTGGACATTCCTATTTAAGCATTTTGTTCCCATATAAATACAAGTCTGATGCTACAACTAAAACAATCAATCTTTTAGAAAAAAAATAGCTATACATTCAGAATGAACACTAGACACTTATACAACCTAAGACAACGCAGTGCAAAAGACAAAAAAATATGAAGTAGAAGTAAAGCTTTTCAATTAGATAAAATTGCATTGACCTAGAGAAAAGTTATGTACTTTGAAAATTGCCTAGCACTTTCTGGTGCAATTTTAGTCAAAAGCCTAACCTCTAGTTTCTTTAAGCTCTTAAGTCTTCACTTGGTGGAGACTGCCTACTTTGAAGATTGCCTACTTCATCACTTATGATCCTCATCATGTAGTATTTTTCTTTGAGAATTGGCTCTTAATTCCAAACAAACTAGAAACATGATGTCAAGCACATTGTGCAATTTCACTATCAAAGTCCTAAAGGAATGTAGTGCGTGACAGCAACTAAACTTCATGCCAATTGGTTGAATCCTACTAGTTGAATTCATTCTAAATGAATATGAAGGTCCTAACACTCAAAATAGGAAAAAAAAATAAAATTATGCAGCCGAATCCTAATTCACATTTCAATTCCTAGCATTTTATTCTGTCACAGATATGACCAGCATCAAACACATATGTGACATACTGAGTTTAGACAGAAAATCTTCTTAAGAACATGACATAACAGATTCTTAAATGCATGTACAAAATTTACGCAATCGAAGATCAAAGCATCAATGTTATATCATTTTGCTTACTGTTAAAGTATTTTCTGCATTCTGAACCTTTCACTACTCAAATCTATATTTTCTTTCTCTATTTCTTTATGTCAAAATCATCAATAGAAAGTTAAAAAAATCTACAAACAAGAGACAAATGTTCCGCAACCAGAAAAGAACATCAAACATCAACAGCTTGTCATACCCTAGACTTGGGTTATTGCAGAAGTTCTTGAGGTAAGGCACCCTAAAAAATTATGTAACTAATCCTTAACATTTCAAGAAACAATCAACCTGGAATATGGACATGCTTAAGATCTCATTGAATGAACAGCCTCCCCTCCTTACCTTTGAGGAAGCCCCATTAGACTTACAAGACCTTTTTATTGCCTCAAGCATTTCTCTTTGATATCATTTGAACACCAAAAGGTCCTTACACCATACCTCTTTCTCACATTCTACTTTGATGGTGAACATTTCAGCATATAAATTCATTAGAAATCAGTCTATATGTCATAAACGTTAACAAGATTTTTGACTCCACTTCATAATTTATCACCTTCCCTCACAACATTCAACCAAAGAGACTATTAGAATTTTAGCAACAGCCATTACTACCAAGACTAAAGTACAAGACTTCAACATAATAATGGAGATTAATAGTACTTGCTTGTAAATTTCACATTGGTATACAAATTACACTACAATTCGACAATAATCCTAAAGTGATGACCGGGCTCTGATACCAACTTTGTCACGACCCAATCTCAGGTCATGACCGGCGCACAGGCTAACACTGACTCATCGTATAATTAGCCTGGCAAGCCTAATAACTATAATAGATACACCTTTCTAAAATATTGAAATAAAACAAAAAGGTGAGTCATAAGAAAGCCAATGAGAGCATGATAAACAAAGTGGACAAAAAAAAATGGATGAGAATTTCATGGGTTTTTATTTTCACAATTTTCTTTTAAACTAAAAATCTCATCGTTTGAAAACTCATTTATGCTTATAAAAAAATACAACATCCAAGATAACACTTTTCGACAAAAACCCTTAATATGAACCAATGGTTAGTTGTACACAAAGTTCTACAACACATCCAGAACCGAAAATAATAATAAATTCAACACATCTCATATTATTTATCATTTATTTCCTTTTTCATCATGTGCACATAGACCACATTATCTCTTCGTTGTGGTGAACGGTAATTATCCACATTATCTCTTCGTTGTGGCGAACGGTAATTATCCACATTATCTCTTCGTTGTGGCGAACGGTAATTATCCACATTATCTCTTCGTTGTGGCCACTACACCATTTATCCTCTCTAGCAACAATTAAAAAATGTTGCCAGAACTATGAAAAACGTTGCCTAAAAGTATAGGGGACGTTTTCCAGGCGTCTCCTGTTCGAGCGTTGCCTATTGTCTATGGGGACGTTTTTTCATGCTCTTTGGGCACACTTTTTGAAAACGTTGCCTAAAATACTGGAAAAGGGGACGCTTTGAAAACGTTGTCTAAAATACTGGAAAAGGGGACGCTTTTTTATGTCATTTTGGACAACGTTTTTAACTGTTGCCATAGGCTACTACGGTTATTAATTGTTGCCTTAGAGTGAAATAGTAAAAAAAGTGAAATTCCAGCTACAGCTTATAGGAGACATTTTTTTTAAAGTACTCAGAAAAGATTTTACAATAATAGTATAAATATATTCAATTATAACTCTTAGAAAATTGAATTTAACCACATTCACAAAGGTTGTGTTACAATAAACATGAGTTAAAATATTCATTCTTGATACATGAGTTAACACATAATAATAAAGAAAATGTTTAACATTATTTGATATCTAACAAAATACATGGTTCGGTCAATTTTAATGCTTTTAAGTGCAAGTCTAAAAAAAATATCCAATTCATTCAACTTTGTCTTGAAATTCACCCACATCTATGTCGTCATCTTGAAATTCATCATTTATATCACCATCTTGAAATTCATCATCTACGTTGTCTTTTTCATCATCTTCATTGATACCTTGATGCAAAAAAGAGTAAAACAAAATTACATCAACCATAAATAGTGTCGATTCAATGGACAATTGGAAAGTCATCAAGAGGTATACATAACACAAATAAAAACCAAGACATTTACTAAAACACACCCAAAGTATTACCGTAAACAAGAAAACCTCTTTAACAAGAGTAATTTCCTACATCAAAGTCATAAAATAATAAGCATAACAACACTAGAATAATTCCACAATCTCTCAAATGAATCAACCCTACACTAAATTAATTCTCTAATAAGTTTGCTAATATTCTACAACCTTTTAGTAACTACAAACAATGCCAAAGACAACATGCCTAAACAGAATATTTATCCCAATCCTATTTGAACTTATTTGATGTCAAGTATAATCAATTTTCATCCAAAATAACTTACAAATTAAACTCAAATAAAGATAGCAACAAACATTACTCAACAACAAATCCATCAAATACTCAAATTATTCTAATTCTCACATAATAACCTTCATCCAAAATAACTTACAAATTAAACTCAAAATAAGATAGCAACATTACTCAACAACTAATTCATCAAATACTCAAACTATTCTTATCCTCACATAATAAAATCTCTAACACTAGTTTGGGATTCAAATCTTATTGATACTTGAGTCAAACTCATTAACACTAGTATCTTTTACAACTTCAAACCATGGAGTAGCCACCAATATTTACTACAAGAAAATTTACAAGTTGTCAAATAACTCGATATCAACTAAAACCTCTAATAACTTTGTTAATACTCTCAAACTTTTTCTCAACCATCAACAATTCCAAAGTACCCAACTTAAACCCAACATGGAAGTCTCAATCTATGATGCTTTTCAAGTCCTAGTGAGAAAGTCAAATCCTCAACAGTATTATGGTGTTGTGATTTAATATGATGGCTTATTGTCTTACTAAATATTTGTGAGTAGCTTGGATTATACATTCACCTGGTATATAGTTCATTCTATCCGTTGATTTGTACCTTCATATATAAGGTTCCAAAAAAAAAAATCAAAGAAATGATTAGAAGCCTACATCCCAATAGCATAATATCATCCCATGTTGAGGCAACAACATCCAAAAGTATTCTTTAATAATATGTTTTGTGTGCTACGTATTTGACAGATAATTGCAACTCTGTGAACAAAAACAGTATGATAATGTTAGATAGCAATAAACATACCTAAAAATGATAGAGGCTTGTACAGGCATTATTGGATGGCAAATGTAATTTGTCTTTCAATAAGAAATCTAGAACTTGGTGTATCATTTGAAGTGTACTAATTATTATAAGGGTAAGGATCTTTAGAACCTTTGCAACTGGAATTTTCATGAAACAACTGATGACTGCAAGGTAGATGTCTGCTGGTTCTTTACAATGAAGGGCTATCCTGCATTGAAGAAGCTTCCATATACGATGGAGCATCTGCAAATCAATCATTGAAAACTGCTAAATCAATTACCACTCTTGGGATAATTATTAAAGTCCAAACCATAGCATCTATAATATGTTTGGCGCGCTAAATATTTTTAATAAAAAAGTAACAAAATATTATTCAATGAGGTAATACAAAAATAAAAATTAATTCATGGCGGCTGCTCTCAATTGGCTAACCGTGCATCCTTCCTTTTGAACTGTATTGAAATTAGAAGCCAAAAATATGGAAATTGTAGATATTAAATATTTATAATACAAGTTAACAAAGCCAAAATTGCAACCATACTACTATTAGAAACTCGCTCAAAGAGAATCACAAGTGCTAAGATATGCTCATACAAAAACAATATAAACAGACCCTAAGAGGGAAGTACAATTGATCGTGAAGAAGATAAGCAAATCAATATGGCGTCAAAGAAAATTCCGACTTCCATTGATACACATAAGCTAATATCTTGTTTCTATATGAAGAATAATATCAACAGTAAGTACCTGATAGCATCTAGGCAGGTAAGGCAGCATATAAGAACCGTGTGTCATTGCTTCTACTAACAAAGAATGGTCCATAAACGAGTACTTCAGTAGAGATTCTAGAAACCTGAAATTAACTAGATTGCCGGGACAAGCATTGAGTTGCAAAGTGGAATAGAGCATGTTATCTAACATGAATTGCTGCATATATATAATAAACAAGTTTCAAATACCATTGTTATGCTATTAAGGAGCTCATGTTCGCATCACAATTTACAAAATACTAGCAAAAATATCTTTGTCACTACTCAGATTAAAAATAATCAAACATGACAAACTAGTGTCAAAATTTGGCCAATCATTAACATCAAATGGAAAAATTGGCAAGTATTTTCCATAATAGTAAGCATAAATCCAAGCCTTCATATTTCAATTGTAGTAGCTATAACTCCTTATTCATAATCAATTTCACATAACTCATTCAAATGAAAATCAGAGACCACAAAATATAACTACAATGAATTTTGAATGCATTTCATATTATCATTTTGAACGTATTCAAACATACAACTACAACAAAATAAACCTTCACATGCCTCAATTGAAAATCAAATCTAGAAACAAGCTTCTAATGTAATAACCCCAAAATCAAACACAACTTAAATCACTGTTCATAATCAATCACACACATGTTAAATTGCAAAATTCAGAACAACATATCGAGTTGATTAATCACAAAAGAGTAGTTAAGCATAGTTTTATATACCTTAGATGTATTTGTTCCTAATGAAATCTAGTACTTGTCCGTCCAATCCGATCACTGTACCGAATATTATAACATGAACATTACAACCACATTAGTGCAGATTTTTTTATTCAACAACTGAAACTTGTAACGCAGTTTTCTCCATCATAACATAAGTTAATTAAGCCATTCCAAAGTCTATTTCGTGTTAAATCTTATCTACTTTCAAATGGTCCAAGTCCCATTCCAAAATGATGTATGTACAGAGAGATATAACAGAAACGTACCAGCAACAATAGTGCAGATTTTCAATTCAGTACTGAAACTTCTAACTCAATTTTCTCAGTCATAGCATAACGAAATTAAGTTCTTCCAGAGCCCATTTCGTGTTAAATTTTGTCTATTTTCCAATGGTTCAATTCCCACTCAAAAACGATGCCTGCATAAGTATTTACGACAGTTTTTCTGACAGTAGGTCTTTACGAATTTAATGGTTATAAGCTCTTTCATAAACAACTTATGGAAACGCCGTATATTGTTTTCATAAGCTCGCTCAAAGAGAATCACAAGTGCTAAGATATGCTCATACAAAAACAATATAAACAGACCCTAAGAGGGAAGTACAATTGATCGTGAAGAAGATAAGCAAATCAATATGGCGTCAAAGAAAATTCCGACTTCCATTGATACACATAAGCTAATATCTTGTTTCTATATGAAGAATAATATCAACAGTAAGTACCTGATAGCATCTAGGCAGGTAAGGCAGCATATAAGAACCGTGTGTCATTGCTTCTACTAACAAAGAATGGTCCATAAACGAGTACTTCAGTAGAGATTCTAGAAACCTGAAATTAACTAGATTGCCGGGACAAGCATTGAGTTGCAAAGTGGAATAGAGCATGTTATCTAACATGAATTGCTGCATATATATAATAAACAAGTTTCAAATACCATTGTTATGCTATTAAGGAGCTCATGTTCGCATCACAATTTACAAAATACTAGCAAAAATATCTTTGTCACTACTCAGATTAAAAATAATCAAACATGACAAACTAGTGTCAAAATTTGGCCAATCATTAACATCAAATGGAAAAATTGGCAAGTATTTTCCATAATAGTAAGCATAAATCCAAGCCTTCATATTTCAATTGTAGTAGCTATAACTCCTTATTCATAATCAATTTCACATAACTCATTCAAATGAAAATCAGAGACCACAAAATATAACTACAATGAATTTTGAATGCATTTCATATTATCATTTTGAACGTATTCAAACATACAACTACAACAAAATAAACCTTCACATGCCTCAATTGAAAATCAAATCTAGAAACAAGCTTCTAATGTAATAACCCCAAAATCAAACACAACTTAAATCACTGTTCATAATCAATCACACACATGTTAAATTGCAAAATTCAGAACAACATATCGAGTTGATTAATCACAAAAGAGTAGTTAAGCATAGTTTTATATACCTTAGATGTATTTGTTCCTAATGAAATCTAGTACTTGTCCGTCCAATCCGATCACTGTACCGAATATTATAACATGAACATTACAACCACATTAGTGCAGATTTTTTTATTCAACAACTGAAACTTGTAACGCAGTTTTCTCCATCATAACATAAGTTAATTAAGCCATTCCAAAGTCTATTTCGTGTTAAATCTTATCTACTTTCAAATGGTCCAAGTCCCATTCCAAAATGATGTATGTACAGAGAGATATAACAGAAACGTACCAGCAACAATAGTGCAGATTTTCAATTCAGTACTGAAACTTCTAACTCAATTTTCTCAGTCATAGCATAACGAAATTAAGTTCTTCCAGAGCCCATTTCGTGTTAAATTTTGTCTATTTTCCAATGGTTCAATTCCCACTCAAAAACGATTCCTGCATAAGTATTTACGACAGTTTTTCTGACAGTAGGTCTTTACGAATTTAATGGTTAACTTTTCCCTTTTTCTCAATTTCTAACGCAACCCATGATTTTTCATGTTCTTGTCCAAATTCTCATTAAGCTCTTAATTAAATCCATGAAATTCAGCCCCAATTCCTAAACCCTAAGCTTAAAAATCAAAACTAAAATAAGAAACTAACCTTGATTACAATAAGATGAACTTGATGGAGAAGAAAAGGGAAAAGATGGAGAAGAAGGCATCACTTCTCTCGCTGCACATTCCTCAAAACTTTCACGTAAAAATAAATAAATAAATAAATAAGTTTTTATATCATGAGTCAGGATAGATATATCATGTTCAATTGTTATAACAATTTAACTTATCCAACAACTACTCTGAAATTGTGCAATTTTTCATCAAATTCTATAAACAAAAACAATTCTAACTACATTAGATTACTCTAATATACATATAACATCAAATTCAAAACAATCCATTCCAAAAGATTCAATTATCTCACCAAAAGCTATAGCACCAACACAGTTCAACACATCTAGTGTCCAACAAGTGTCAACATAAGTGTTCGACACCAACATGATATCTACACATATTGTTGCATTCAATCACTTATATTTTCCTAAGTGTCGATGTCAGCCTTTGTTTTGGTGTCGGTGCGACCTCTCGAATTCGGAAAATTCTAATCAAATTGTATATATAAAAACTAACCAAATTACATCATTCTAATATACATAAATATATCATAAAATTGAAAACAAATTCATTCCAAAAACTATGCACCATCAAAACAAACAAGCAGATCGAGAAATCAGTAGAAAAAAGTAATCAATACTGACCAATTTATGATTGGAGTGGGAGATTGTGTGGCGACGTTGAATGTGTTGAATTAGTGAAAGCTTCAACATTTTCGGAACAATAGCGAGAATCAAGGATGAGGGTTTCAATCAATTAAGCTTCAATCGAGTTTTGGGGAAGAAGATGAGTCCAATTAGGGAGAAGAAGTTTGATGAGTTCGGTGAGGAGGAGAGAGTTCGAATGATGGGTTAGGAAGAGAATTCGATGAAGAGGGTTCTGGGTTAGGGTTCGAAGATAGGTTCTCGATTAGAGTTGGGTGAAGATGAGATGAAGAGAGGGAAGAATGGGTTCTGGGTTTGAGAAAAGAAGAGAGAATGGGAAATTACTCTTCAACGCAATCTGAAACTACTTTCCATTTTTTTTTTCAAAAATATTTTTTCTTTTTGTTTATCAGGCAAGGATAAGATAGCGCTTTGTACAAAGTGCTAACAAATGAGATACACCTATGTTAGCGTTCTGTAATTAAGAGAAAAAGTTATTTCAAACTTTTTTCTTTATGAAATTAACCAACTATCAGATTTTAAAACAAATGATCAATAAATACAAGGACTAAAACTGTAATTAAGAGAAAAAATTATTTCAAACTTTTTTCTTTTTTTATATACAAAGTTAAATATATATGAGTCAGGATCCGTTGACACCAGGTGTAAGTCTTGAAACTTTACACCAAATCTCAACCATTATTATTAGTTGATCTAACGGTTCATATTATGTCAGTAATAAATGGAAAGAAATCACATGATGATTAGAAAAGGAAATTATCTCTATGTGAGATATTGCTTGATTCACTCTTAATTATTTTTTCCTCTCATAATATGAAACTATAATTATTTGTGCTATTGTCATGTCATTTACATCTGCAATTGCAAGTTTTTTCTATCATAGTTTGTTAAAAATAGTTTCATTCTTTGAGCAAAAAACAATGGGACAACAAGGGGACCATTGTTTAATTTTATTTTTTTGGGAAAAGGGGACCATTTTTCCTCAATTAAAATAAAAAAGAATGTTTATCTTTAATCTTTGTTAACAAAAAAATATTTGTTAAAAAAAATTTCGACACGTAATTTTAGTCCCTATTAAATTAAATTATGCTTAAATTTTTAAATTTTTGAATGATTTTTTACATATTTATTTAGAACATTATACAATCACTTATTTTTGACATATTATGAGTCGTTAGATCAATCACTTACAACGGTTGAGATTTGGTGTAAGTCTTTTAGACTTACACCTGGTGTCAACGGATCCTGACTATATATATAAAATAGAGTATTTTAGGGGACACTGCAAAAACGTCCCCAAAAGTATTTTAGGGGACATTTAACAATCGATGCCAAAAAGTTAACAAAGCAACACTCCAAAAACGTCCCCAAAGGTATTTTAGGGGACGTTTTCCAGGGGTTGCGAAAATATTTCTGGCAACAGTCAGAAAACGTTGCCTTAGCTATTTTTAGGCAACAATTTTTACATGTTGCCTAAAAAAGTGTTGCCAGAGACAACAAATGGTGTAGTGGGCGAACGGTATACTATGAACAATTTAGTTCATAGGCTGCATTGTCTCTTCGTTGCAGCAAACGGAGATTATCTATAATTTACTATGAGCATGTTACTCATAGGCTGCATTATCTCTTCGTGGCAGCGAACGGTTATCATAATTACTATAAGCATTTAACTCATAGGCTGCATTATCTCTTCGTTGCAGCAAACGGAAATTATCAAAAGTTACTATGAGCACGTTACTCATAGGCTGCATTATCTCTTCGTTGCAGCGAACGGCTTTTAAATATAACACTTATAGTATTAAAACTAGTTCATAAAATATATGCTCAAGGTGGAAAGCTAACTAAATAACGTTGAGGGATAAAAACAATTTCATAATCAACCAGTTTCTCATGTAATAACAATATTTAAATACAAATAGCCACAAAATAACCTAGTTACTCAAACTATGAAAAATCAACATACTGATCTATAGCCATTTTACACAAAATTTGAGAAGTAACTCATCAATTTCAACCCTTTTAGAATTATATTGAAAACCATGCCAAATAGTGGATGTACAGATTTGCCAAAAGCAACCAAATTTACAACGTTCTGTTCTGGATAAAGAAACCCCGAATTTGGGAATCATATGTTCTACTACTTTGTTCTAATACCCACTACTTTCCATAGCTAATTTCAGTCTTAAAATTTCAATAGTTATAGATATTACCTCATAGAGTTTCAAGCTATTGATTCCAATGAATGAATATTATCTGTTCCAACTCAAATCACAAATCTATGATGCTTATCACCCGAGTATACAAGAGATTAGGGATAGAAAGTAAGAAAAACGAAATAGAAAAACGAAATAGAATCGTTGAAGGAGATGAAATCATGGCCTGGAAAGTGACCCCAAATTGAAAGCACAATATATGGATATATGGAATGGTATTGTGTCTATTGTGTTCATTTAACTTAGAACACATAGAAATCTCTAGAAACTCATTTCTTTTCTTTTTATAATTTTTTTTTTACCAATATAATCTTAACTAATATAACTAAAAAAAAAATATATTCTTTTCAAAAAAACATATTTTAAATATTATTATTTTGTTTATTTTTTTTTTTATGTCAAATAAATAATTATACATAACCATTCTATAGTTGGAGATTTAAATCTTTTTTTACATACAACAACTATATATAAATTCCATGAAAATAAATAAATCACTACTCCATTTTATTATTATTATTGTTATTATTATTTTAATCCGTAAATCATACTTTAGAATATTGAGGGTATTACACAAGGCTATCATTTTACAAATTTTTTTCTCAGAGGTTCATTAGGATTTGGTGAGGAAGCATTACAATCTCTTCCAGGGAAAGTTGGATCTCAGGTATTTATTGTTTCATACATCCGAATAAAGTCTGGTAATGCTATCTGAGCAAACATCTGCTTCATTAGCTAGTTGCATATATACTGAACTTTCTGGTTGGTTATTTATTTTAGTTTTTCATGTGTAGGATGTCAATGATGTTCTCTCTGCGATAGATCATGTGATCAACTTGGGTCTTGCCAGTCCAACCAAGATTACAGTGATGGGAATTTCACATGGTGGTTTTTTGACGACTCATTTGATTGGCCAGGTGCAATAAGCTTGATTACCGTGACTTATTTCATTCTGACATATCCGTATATCTTCTATACACGTTTTTATTAACTCATCTTCTTGCAATACCAGTTCTTGTTAACGATTGCACTTTGTGTTTGTATGTCAAGAATCTCTTTTAACTTGGTTTTGTATGGTAAAATGTAGTAGATGTTGAATAAGCTAGATGACAGCGGATGAGTTTATAGTGGATAGCTGATAGCACTTAAGTTAGTTGATTGAATTTGAATTGTTTGGTAAAATTAGCGGGTGAACTAATTTAAGCTCATAAAATACTTTATTTTGAAGTAGCATCTCAAAAAACACTATAAGCGCTTTAGCTCAAAAACACTCCAATAATATGTGAGCTCAAACGCTGCTTGAAGTAGCATCTCAAAAAACACTTTAAGCTCGTGAAATAACATTTGTTACCAAACAACTTAATTTTGATCATACAAGCTTCTACGCTATAAGCTATCCTCTATAAGCTAGGAGTTTGGCCATGTCAAACAGAGCCATACTAGTTGCTATATGTCTTGCATTTGCTGTGATTCATAACACCTGTTATACTAATATTGTCAAAACAGGGGATAAAGGTTCCGATAATACTCTACTAAGATGTTATGTGATATAATTGTTATTCTAATTTCTGCAGGCACCCGAGAAGTTTGTAGCAGCGGCAGCAATCAATCCTGTTTGTAACTTTGCACTGATGGTTGGTACAACTGATATCCCTGATTGGTGCTATGTAGAGGCCTTTGGAAGCATTGCAAGAAATAGCTTTACTGAAGCACCATCGGCAGAAGATTTGACTCTCTTCTACAGCAAGTCTCCTATTTCGCACGTTTCAAAGGTCTTACATTGCAAGAATTCTCTTTTCACTGTCTATCTGAGATCTTATCTTTTGAGCCTAACTGCACAGCTATATATTGCTTTTTCAATTGATATGAAGCTTGAATTTCTTCTCCTTGACATTTCCTGTTTCTTGCTTTTTGTGTTTTATGTATTTCATTCCATGGATATGTGGACCTGTCAAGGTTTTTTTCATCAGCATAATTGCATGATGATATTCTCTCCTTAAAGTTTTATTTTACTGAAAATTGAGCTAATGAAGTTATTTAACATGTGATTTCAATCAATGAGAGTTCGTTTGGTCAAGAAAAAACCAACGAGAGTTCGTCATTGAGTAGTCTACTTCTCTATTAGTTACACTTAATTGTTTCCAATTTTCATATAATTGAATTTCATGGTGATAGATTATGCATCCTGAATCAATCCTGAGCATTGGCTAAATGATTATGACATATCCTGCTTCATATAGATGATTTCTAACATTATGTCTTTCGATGAATTCTGCAGGTAAAAGCACCAACACTTTTCCTTTTAGGTGCTCAAGATCTCCGTGTTCCAAAATTCGATGGACTGCAAGTAAGTACTACTTAATAGCTTTAGGTATAGTTTATTGAAACTCTCATGATTTCCTTTATTGATATTGTAGGACAGTAAAACTTTCATTGTTTTAAAGGAAATGATTCCTGGACATTAAAACTTTGACGTCAGATACGTTGTTCTTTAGTGTTTCTTAGTATTTTTGAAATGTGTGTAAGTTGTAAAAGATTAAAAGTAAGTGAGAGATAGAGATAAATATGTATGGTGTCGCGTACAATATCTGCATTTTGATATTTAAATAACATAATTGTTGTTTAAATCTCTAGTATGCTCGAGCTTTAAAGGAGAATGGAGTAGAGGTCAAAATCATCATGTTTCAAAATGATGTTCATGCACTCAAAAGGTAGACAACTCCAACATAAACCCCTTTGCCTTCCTACTACATAGAATCACAATCATGGTTTTAAATTTTAATTAATACATTTCCTGAACTGTTTTGGAATTTTAAATAACCCTCTAAACTTTACATGTTTGTAAATGAATCTTGAACTTGTTATAATTTTTAATCAAGTCCCTTAACTAAACAGTTTTTGATTGGGTCCTTGAACTTTTAAATAATTTGTAATTAGATCCTTCAATTTAGAAATCTAATAACAAACTATTTCAAAATTTAGAAACTTCACAAGTGATCTAATAATAAATTATTTAAAATTTCAGGTATTTAATGATAAATTATTAACAAGTTTAGGGACACAATTATAATTATTATTTTAATTGAGAAACTTATTTGAAAATCCTCAAATAGTTTAAAGACTTTTAAACATTTGATATTATATTTTTGCAGGCCACAATCTGAATGGGAATGCATACTTAACATTGCGGTGTGGTTCAACAAATACTGCAAGTAAGTAATGCACGAGTCACAATATACTTGAATATTTAGGATGAGTTGTTGTGACACGATCGATCATCTTTGAAAAACCTTGAATCGACATGCTCTCTGATGAAGTGACAATCAATGTATCAAAGTTTATATGTTTAATCTTTTATGAGTTGTTGGATTTAAGGCAAGATATTTAGCAAATATTACCGAATATCATTGCATTGGGAGTTCTAATTTCAAAGTCTTTAAGGAGTTATTTTAACCAGAGCAATTTTGATATGAAGCCTGTCATTCCTGTCTTCTGCTTCATCTGATGACAGGGCAAGAGTGGACTGGTTTTTAGACTTCTGAAAAATGAAGGACTCAACCAAGAATATCAAAGCAAAATAGTGGAAAATTCGAAATTTGAACTTTGTTCCTTGATGTTTAAACAACCGCAATTGCATAGTTGAATAGTGCAAACTCGTTGTATAGTTATTAGGTACTCACTCTATTGTGGATGGAATAGTAGATGTATTTTGCCAAAGATAAATATTTTTTCGGTGCAAATTTTGACATCAACATCATCATATGATTATACAACTTTTGAATTTTATATTATTTTTGTCATTTCATATGATCGACTTCTAGTACCTACAATTTTGTTGCAAAATTTAAGTTAATTATAAAATATAAAAAATGACATGTTATTTGGGTAAATACCTTAAAAATTTAGACTACTAGTGTTTATCATTTTTTTTAGGCTTAATTGCAGTTTTGGTCCCCCTATTTTCATCTTTTTTTGAAATTGGTCCCCCTATTTTAAAGTTTGACAGTTTTGGTCCCTCCATCATATTTTTCAACTAAAAAAGGTGATGTGATAGGTTTTAAATGTCATGGTATATGATCTGAAGTTGACAAAAATATCAATATCGATGAAATCGTAAGAAAATTCCCTTAAAAACTTCATTTAAAACATGTTATATCATCATATTTTAGACATATTATTAGATAGATGACCAAAACTGTCGAATTTTAAAATAGGGGGACCAATTTCGCAAAATGGTTAAAATAGGGGGACCAAAACTGCAATTAAGCCTTTTTTTTAATATGCTAAAAAGAGAAGAAAGAAAGTCACAAGGGTGGGTCAATTTTTTTTTATACGTTTTTTTTAATAAATTCTTCCATCATTTGACGATGAGTTTTCTCGTTTCACCTGCTTAACTTTAAATGGATACCAACAAAAGTAAGTTGGATCCCATTGTTTTTTTTTTTTAAGTCTAATTCACTCATGTTAAATTTTTGTGTCAAAATAACTACTTACTTTGGCAAAAAGATATATGAGTAACTACTCACAGTCAAAGAGATGTAGTAGTATTTTGACTATGAAGTACTCCCTCGATTCTTTTTTAAGTGTCTCTTTTGAAGAATTTTTTTGTTCCTATTTAATTGTCACTTTCAAAGTTCAATGCAATATTAAATATTGTTTTACCAATATTACCCTTAGTTATTTATTGCAGAGAGAAAAATATATGAAATGAGATATTAAATGAAAAAAGTTATTATAGTAAAAATATAACTTATTATATCAAAAGTAGTAACATTTATTGACTGTCTTGATTTGTGTAAAAAGTCAAAAAGTGATAATTAAAAAGAATCGGAGGTAGTATTGATTTATGATTTATTGTTAATTATCATTATTTAGAAAAAATAATAATGTGACAGACCATGATAACAAATACATGGTAGGCTGGTAGCTATTGCCATTGTTATGTTTATGGGGTGGAGCACTCTAACAGTGTCCCCCGTTGCTATATTATCTCCAACTTCAACTCGTTTCCTCCAAAACCCATTTTCTACTATTTCTCTCTCTCATAATTCTCCTTTTCATTATTTATCATCTTCCACTTCAACAACTAAAACACCCATTTCCCTCCTCATGTAACTTTCTCTACTCACTCATCTCATTTTCTATTATCACACTGTTTTATTAAACTTATTTCAATCTAACGTACTATAATCTTCAGCAGAAAATCTTCATCAATGGATAATCCAAACAAAGAATTTCCATTAGGAATAGACGAAGAAACAGAACAACAATATTCACTTCACTCCAATTTACTTCAACAATTCACCTCAATCTCTTCCATCGATAAATCATGGATTTTCAATTCAAACTCAGGTAAATCCATATTCAAATCCAAATTAAAATTCCAATTTCAAAATTTCAATTTCATTTGATTCTGTTATTTTTACGGTTATAGCAGATTCTTCATCACAGGGAATGATGTTTTCCGTGAGTCAACCGAACCTTCTAGCGAACAAGAAACGGAAGTTCATTCTATCGTCAACCGTTAACAAACGCAGCGACGGTTCCGTTAGTTTAGATTGGGCTCCGTTTCCTGTTGAAATGAATGGAGTTTCTGTTATGGTTCCGTCGCCGTCGGGTTCGAGGCTTTTGATTGTGAGGAATCCAGAAGGTGATGGTGGTTGTAGGTTTGAAATTTGGAGTAATTCTTCTCTTGAAAGGGAGTTTTGTGTTCCGCAATCCAAACACGGTTCTGTGTATGCTGATGGATGGTAAATTTACTATCATTATTACTTCACATGTTATCTTAGTATTTGATATGGAACTGTTCAGATTCATTACACATTCACTAGGCTCTGTTTGGATTTGATAAACAATTTATAGCATAAGCACTTGTCATCACTTATATCAGTTTTAATTTTAAAATTTAAACAATCTCGGTTGAGGTCAGTTATTACTACAATGTTACAAGTTTCTGAGCCGTGGCCTGTTTGGATATACAGCTTAGTGCATGTTTGGTTCTGAGTTGAAAAGAGTTGATTTCGAGTGAATTGATTCTGACTGAAATTGGGTCGAGAGTAAAGTGACTTGTGTTTGCATACATTCATTTAAAAGTGAGTTGAACTATAAATTTGAGTGTAAAAATCAATTCTAGAATCAAAAGCTACTTATCTTAGCTTCAAGTAGAATCGATTCTACTCGAAAGCAACCAAACATGTCTGAATCAATCAGTCCTACACCTTCAGAGTCAATTTGATCCCTCTAGAAGTTGAACCAAACATACAATTATTTGCAGCTTATAGCATAAGCACTTATAATGATAAACGATTATGTATAAGCTGTTTCTGTAATAAAAGATAAAACAAAATTAAATTGTTTTTTCGTATAAGGTATAAGCTGTTTTCATTAGCTATCTTGGAGATATTATGAAAATAAGCTGAAACGGTTTACGAACATGCTGTTTTCATAAGTTCTCTAAAAAAGTCTTGCAGGTACATATGCTAGTAAATAAGCTTAAATAAGAAAATACAAATAGGCCCTTAGTCATTGATTTAGATCGAATGATGCAGACTGCAAATTACACATTCACCATATCAATTTTAAATAAACTTGGTTCAGGCCAGTTACTACATGACACTGTTACAAGTTACCGGAGGGAATATGTTCCTGTGTCATATTTTCATGTCGTACGCTTCAATAATACTTCAAAATTCAAATTGTATTTTACAATGTATTTTGAGTTTAATCGGGATGCAGTGTTGGACATCCATTGACAATTCAGCAGATTGCCATTGCCATTAAGCTCACTTTGTAACCACATTTAATTACCATTTCTTTTTACAAAATACTGGATTTTCATTAGACGTTGGTGTAAATTAATTTACACTGACAATGTAGTCCCCTTTTCTCATTTATGTAGCTTTTTAAAAAAAAAAAAAAATTAATATGAATGCAAATGTCCATATCATAATGATTAGATACATACTAGCATTTCATTATATTTACAAAGATGCATGCTATGTTTGGATTTGGATTCCCGGCATTAACACAATCACGTAGTTATCAATTTGGACAGTTAGACTAAGATTGGACGGCTCATATTTTGACTTTGTATTTTAGATCTGATTTACCGAAATCAGAACATGGGTCGCTTTCTCCTAACTATGTTCTATATTAGATTGCGTGACTGCGAAGATTTGTTTTTTATTTTTTATTCTTATTTAATCTGCTGTAGTATAAGCTCTCAATTATAAGCTAGCTTATTATGCTTTTCAAACAGACCCTTAATCTCTTTTTAAATACAAAAACAGTAAAAAATAATCTTAATACCAAAACCAAATTAGTTTTTTTTAAGCTATATATACCTTTCTTTAAAAAAAAAAATCAACATTACCCTCTCGTCTAATATTGTCATGTCTTGTGACGTTCAAAACTTGGCTGTGTTCTCATGTCCTTATTGTAGCTCAAGTGTTTTGTGTTGTTTTCGTGCTTTCTAGCTGTTGTTTCTTTTTTGTATGTCAATCAGCTTATGTTTGGGTGTCTTGTTCTGTGATATTGTAGGTTTGAGGGAATCTCTTGGAACTCGGATGAAACTCATATAGCATATGTTGCTGAAGAGCCTTCCCCTGCAAAGCCTACATTCAATGATCAGGGCTACAAGGTAAGTGGTTCTGATGACAAGGATTCCAGCAGCTGGAAAGGTCAAGGAGATTGGGAGGAAGACTGGGGAGAATCATATGCGGGAAAAAGACAGCCTGCACTTTTTGTCATTAACATTACTAGGTTTTGTATAGTTTATATTCATTATGTAGTAAAGGTTTTATTTATGGATAAAAATCCTAATTACGATGGTGATTTTACAGTGGAGAGGTTCAAGCCGTCAAAGACATTGACAAATCTTTGAGTGTTGGCCAAGTTGTGTGGGCTCCATCAAGTGAAGGCTCTGCACAATATTTGGTTTTTGTTGGATGGTCATATGAGACAAGAAAACTTGGTATTAAGTACTGCTATAACAGGGCTTGTGCATTATATGCTGTTAAAGCACCACACGAATCAAAACCTAATGAAAATGAGATCCAGTAAGTCACTTCAATTTAATTTCTTTTTGAAATTGATTTTGTTTTATTGAGTTTGGTTATGCTGAGCTGAAATATAAAGTTGTGATGATGCAGCTCAACTGAAGATGCTCAGGCACTAAACCTAACTCAAACCATAAGTAGTGCTTTCCTCCCACGGTTCAGGTAAGCTGGTACTCGCTTTCCCAATGCACATCAGAATCAGGATTTTTTTGGCCTCTTCTTGTTTATATGTTGGAGGAACTATTTAGTTAGAATTTGCTATAGTGGTATAGTTTTTGTATGCATGTAAGATATTGGTTGATGACAAGATGGTTGAGAAGTTGGTTAATGATGAAGGTAACTGTTTACATTTCAGAGAGCAGTACCTTGGAGTCAGTATTGTGGGTGATGTGGATAGTGGCTAAAGTAGAATGAAGAAATTTTAAAAAGTTTATTTTCATTTTTCCTTCAATATCTTTTTTGAAACACTTTAATGATTATTGTGCAAATATTTTGAAGAACATAAAAAATAATCTGAAAACCAAGGTTTTACAACTCCAGAGTTTACCTCAACTCGTTTTACCTAGGTAAACTCGTACGAGTTTACCTAAAATTAAAATTATATAAAATTTATTATATACATAATATATGTAAGCTAATATAAATATTGTAAATAGGTCAATAGTGCAAAATATGACTTAATTATAAAGGCAAAGTATATAATAAAGCGTTATGCTCAACTTAACATCAAAATACAAAATTAACTCGCAAAATCATAAATATTGTGTGTTGTGTTGTTCGTTTAAGAAGGTTTTAAAAGAAAGAAAGACAAGGCAATGCAATGCAAGGCAAGTACTTTAGGCTACTTGTGCTTGAAAAAAGGAATTGGATTTTAACAGAAAACAGGCCCAGAAAAAATGGCCCAAAACTAAAAAAGTGTGTTTTTTAAGTGTTAACTCGTAAACTCGGACGATTTTACCAGAGTTTACTACGTGTTAACTCACGAAACATTGCGATTTCAACAAAAAACGATTTTACCTCCGAGTTAACACGATTTTGACACCTAAAATCGTAAACTCGTTAACACTCGATTTGTGGAACACTGCTGAAAACATCACAAACTGACCTAAATGCTATTTATGTTATCAGTTCTCATTGCATGATATGGTTCAAGAGTTATTAGTAATAGGTGTGGCAATATGATTTGTACATTTGATTCTAATACATGAAATTTCTACCAGCCCAGATGGAAATTTTCTTGTATTTTTATCAGCAAGAAGCTCAGTTGATTCTGGAGCCCATTCTGCTACAAATTCACTTCATAGAATTGATTGGCCTAAGGATGTGAAACTCTATCAATCTGCAAAAGTTCATGATGTGGTAAGCTTTTTTTACAACCAGTTTAACTTTAATCCAAACAATTGCTATGGAGCTTTGTTATCTATTGTTACTCTTGCACATTTTTATATGCTCATATTAATTAAGGCTTAAGAGTATGAATTTCTACTTTATCATATGCTTAAGAACATGATCTATAGATTTTTTTTTTTACGGCAATGATCTAGAAAATTTAAATGTTGAATATGGTTGTTATTTATGTCTATGTTTTGCATATGATTTTTTGTTTCTAGAACATGTCTTTATTGTGATTGAAACGGTAATGCTTTTGGTCTGGTTAGGAAACTTCACAATTTTGTCTTCTTGGGACTGCATATTTTATTTGTCCTCTTATCTGAATCCTAGTTTCAATTTTCATAGATGACATTGAATTTGATGTGCACCATACTTGGTCTCATGTCTAGTATCATTTTCATGAGGCTGTTTGTACTGTCCTCAAGGATTCTAGCTTTTGAAACCTAGTAGATGTTTGAAACCCAAATACTAGTTTGCTTGGAAATATGCTTTTTCAACTTCTCATATGACTGAAGCAGCATCAAGACCCAACATCTGAACTCATCTCTAAACTATATTTTCCAAATAAGCTATAAAACGAGTATGGTAATTTCATTTTTTACATAATGACTGATTAGTTTTTGTCTTAAACTCAATGAAGTTATTGTAACTTTTTTGTATTATTTTTTAAAGATACCAGTTGTGCTGTGTGCGGACGATGATGGCTTTCCTGGGCTTTACTTTTCAAGTATCCTTAGTGATCCATGGCTTTCTGATGGCCACACATTGATTATACCCTCTGTCTGGCACAGCAGTCAAGTTTTACTTTCTGTAAATGTGTTGAGGTAAGGTAGCTATAACAGTAGGAATATATTTTATTAGGTTTATGTAAACCATTATGCAAATCATCTTGACCAAATTCTGCTCATTTTCATCAAATATAGTGGACAAATAAAACGAATCACCCCTGCGGACTCAAATTTCTCGTGGAGTCTCCTTACGTTACATGGGAACAATATTTTTGCTGGTAACTTTAGATGCTCATTTATCTTTGTTCTATATTTTTGGAGTATGATGTGTTACTTCAGTCTAACTTGTTTCAACTATATGCAGTTTCTAGCAGTCCAATAGATGTTCCTCAAGTCAAGTATGGAACCTTTGTTGAGAAGGAAGGTGGTAATAGTGAATGGAGGTGGTCAGATGTATCAAATCCCATATATAAATGCTCTGACAAGGTTATTATGGATTATTTGTATGGGTTATTTTTGAATATAAAAACAATCTCCTGTATGCTAAAAGTGCATCATTGGAATTTCCTGCAGGTAAGATCTTTGTTGTCCTCTCTTACGTTTAGTATAATGAAGATCTCAGTCAAGGATACTTCTGAAAATCCAACTAAAGGTATATGATTCACTTTGGGTCTTTAGGCTAGACTAAATGCACAAATTTATCATAATGCAACTCTTATTTCCTGATCATCACAAATTGTGGGAGTAAACAATCATTGGCATTATGTGGGGCTTGGTATCTGTTATTGTTCTGCTACAGAACCAATTAACCACTTAAGAAGAAACCCCACAAGTTAATGTTTCTTGGATGTCTACACTTGTTTAGTGTGGCATATAAGAAATTTATTTATCCTGCTGTCCCTTTATAGTTCCTATGGTAGTGAGAAAATAAAAATACTGTTGCATGAAGATGATAAATAAAAGTACCGTTTCATGAAGATGATGAATATAAGCTCTACTAAATAAAAGAACCACTTGTATTAAGGTGGTTAATGGAAATTTAGAAGAAAAAATATAAATCATAAGCTTGTGTAGAATTGGTAAGCTTTTGTGTTAATGGATAGCATGCTTAAGTATGACTATACCTGCAAGAAAAAACAGTGAATACAGAATCATTATTGAATTCAGATGATCTTGATTGTGCCTTATATTATAAAATTGGTGGCTGGGTTGAGTCAAACTGAAATTTTCCTGAAAATTTGATTTTCATTTCAGGTTCTTGTAAACCTTATGAATCTATATTTGTGTCATCAAAAACTAAGAAAAGCAACACATGTGATCCACTAATTGTGGTCCTTCATGGGGGACCACACTCAGTCTCATTGTCAAGCTTTTCAAAGTCACAGGCTTTTCTTTCTTCACTTGGATATAGTTTGTTGATTGTCAACTACAGGTAAATAATAACCCCTTCAGTGTCTGAGAATTTAAAATTCATCATTTGTTTGATGATTTTGATACCGAAAAATTATTTTATAATATTAACTTTTTAGCACAAAATTCTCTGCTTTGTTTATATGACTTATATTATGTGACAAAGAAGTTCAAGCCTTTATTAATTTATATTTAAGAGTATCAAAATGTCACCTTTGAGGGGATCCTTCCCCTGCTGAAGCTTTTGAGTATCATGGCAGCTTAGATGTATGTGATTGTTGAAGGGACATAAAATGACATATCTTCTAAATAATGAATTGCATTCTGGGTGTTTGGACAAATAATCTTTCCAAATAGTGTTCAATTATCCCCTTTCTTCTGAAAGCTACTATCATATTCAACATTTTTTTTCTTTGCACTAGATAATTTACCTATTAAGCTTCATATTTCCCAATAATTTGGTTTATAAATATTTAATATCATAGTGTTTTGGTAGTGAAAGAGGATAAACCTGGGAATTGTAATCTGAATGATATGATTAGATCGATATGGTGTGGTTCAGTACATCTAGCCTATTGGCCCTATCTTTGTTTTGACAGGTTTGTCCCTATCATTACTAATAAAGAGAGCATGTGTACAACTAATCTTTTAATCTGCTTGTTGTATCATATAATATACTAAATGCTTTTGTCTAAGAAAGATTGATATTGTCAATACCTTTATGAGATAGCGAGTATGACCCCACAATGCCTGAAGCCTCTTTTAGATGTCCTGCTATAGTTGAACAAATGTCTAGGACTACTGGACTAGTACTTCTACAAGTTTCTTACTTGACAATATTTCGCAGAGGTTCATTAGGATTTGGTGAGGAAGCTTTACAATCTCTTCCGGGAAATGTTGGATCTCAGGTACTTAATGTTTTTCCTTCTGAGTTCTAAATTTTCATTTTGCCATGTTATCTATCTACTACAGCTCTCTTCCTAAGCAAGTTAAAAAATTATATTATGACCTTTTTTTTTATATGAGGATGGATCTTGATCTGTGTCATATGCAGGATGTCAATGATGTACTCAGTGCTATTGATCATGTCATAGACTTGGGACTTGCCAGTCCATCAAAGATTGCAGTGCTTGGTGGTTCACATGGTGGCTTTCTGACAACCCACTTGATTGGCCAGGTACAACAAGTCCACGTGCTTTGACTTTTGAAATCTTATACATACATTTTTATAAAGAATTCTTTTACCTATTCATTCTTGCAAGTTAATCCCAATTTTTGTGACATTGGAGCCTTGGATTTATTGTCAAGATAACTTAAAAAGGGCTTGTGCATGTAACGCTGTAAATTGGATGTTCACAAAATTAATAGGTTATGTTGAGGGCTGCATATCGTTTTTCTAGTGGCAGTCATTATTCTTATTAGTTGAGTAATTTTATTACAATAGCATCAACAAAACATAGTAAAACTTATCGTTATATCACATAATGGGGGGTTGAATCCTGAAAATAATGGGGGCTTGAATCCCGAATTTTATTTATGTCAAAGTGACAAAAATTGTTTGATCGTTTTCAAGAAACTGGGGTTATAGGATTTCCAATTTTGCTGAACTATTACATACCAGTATAGGATCATTTGATGCAACTTTGAATTTAAGTGGCTTTTGGCGTAGCTTCAGTGGTAGAATTTTTTTGAAGCAATTAGATTATATGAAGGGAGCCTTGACACTATTTAGAGTTGCTTCCGTGTAACTAGGTAACACGATTGAGTTGTGGAATCGGTCTCTCAAAAATATATGGTAAAGCTTCTTAAATGGGGCCACTATGGATCTGACATCTGCTTGGATCCCTCTGTGGCGGAATTGTAGAAGCTTTATAACACCAGAGTCCTCTAAGCAATTAGATAATATAAAAAATAAATGGAGTCTGAATTTTATATTCAAAAAAATTCACGAAAGATGTATATATATTAGCAATTAACCTGGTGTGCATGATAAATATTCACTTTAAAAGTGGTGTGACTATGTCTAGTGAAAAACTTGGCCTTTCACAATTTATCTTAGGTTTTGTTTTAAGATTGTTCATAATTTAACCATGTCTTTCTAATTGATATAGGCTCCAGAGAAGTTTGTTGCAGCAGCTGCTAGGAATCCTGTTTGTAACCTTGCGCTGATGGTTGGTACAACTGATATTCCTGATTGGTGCTTTGTGGAGAGCTATGGTACCAAGGGAAGGGATAGGATAACTGAAGCACCTTCAGCAGAGGATCTGACTCTATTTTATAGCAAGTCTCCTATCGTGCACCTCTCGAAGGTCTGTACACTAAAATAAGCTTTTGAAATATTGGATTGCATTAATGTTGCTCAGTATTTTATGCACTATCCAAACTTCTAGAAATTAACAATTCCAAAAGTACTCGAACAATAATTCCTTCAAAAAAGGATAGTGGGCTTGGTATTTTTAGCAAACTGCTTTAAGTGTTTTAATTTTTCAGTACTTGCTTAAAATTTTATTTTGTTTCATACTTTTTTTCCTCATTCCAATTTATTGAGTTTTTTACTGTCATTCCTTTGGATTGCTTGACAAAAGTTATACCTGCAGACAATTGGTCTCAAATTTAATACGCTGCTCTAAAACCTACTATAGTTTATAACACTATTTATAATATTTGATACTTGTTAAACTCTGGCATTACAGATCTATATTTTGATGTTTGCAGGTAAAAACACCAACAGTGTTTCTCTTAGGTGCCCAAGATCTTCGCGTACCAATTTCGACTGGACTACAAGTAAGATTTTGATTCTCTGTAAATGTGTTGCATTACCTTCTTAAGTATGAATCATGTGACGGAGAAAACCATATTTTTTAAATCTGTAGTATGCTCGGGCTTTAAAGGAAAAAGGAGTACCGGTTAAAGTCATCTTGTTTCCAAACGATGTTCATGGAATTGAAAGGTACACAAATATTACATAAAAATCTCTCTTATGTCTACATAGAATTGTGAATTGTGATTGATAAAATAGTTTGGTTTAACTTATATGTACAGACCACAATCCGACTTTGAAAGCTTCCTTAGCATTGCTGCATGGTTCAACAAGTATTGCAAATGAGTAGCATTTTAAGATACCAGTGATCGAATCATATAACTTCCTAGATATTCTTGTGTATACCCTGTTATGTTTCGAACTGTATTTTAAATATGAAAAAGATATTGGACCGAACTGTATTTGTTTATGTTTTTTATTTGTTGGCACATTTCTTAAAGATTATATCAACCAATGATTGTTTTGTATGCTGATCTTCCAACTCTTCATTAACAATGGATGTCCACAATAAGAAGGTTGTGCCTAACATGCACCACCTTGAGGCAATTCATCCTTCAATAATTCAACTTTTCTACTGTGAACTATTCTCCATTGTAAGAGTTTCTTTGCAAATCAATGACCAACTTTGGCACCACCAAGACTGTAGCATTTGAAGATTGCTCTTCCCCCAACCAATATTGCTCACTCCCAAAGAAAAAGACGAAACTACCCCTGCGTGAGCTAACTCACGATCTGTAGCATCAGCATGACTTAACTCACGCAGGTTATACACCAGCGTGACTTAAGTCATACTCAGTATATATCAACGTGAGTTAATTCACGATGAACCTCAACGTGAGTTAACTCACGCTGAAAAAGAACAGGAATACATATTAACACATGTTTCAATGATGTGTTTGTAATTCGTTGCTTACGGTGCATGTGGTACCATGTTAGCAATAGGACATGAGGGATGAGTACTCACATGTGGAGGAAGCAACGAACCAAAAAAACCCCTCCAATTTTGGGTTTTGCCTTTTGGTGAACTTGTGCTCAAAATAAATATTCAACAAAACTTATATAGCAAATGAGAACAACTATTAGTCTAACTTAATTAATTATAGGGTAATTCATTATTATAACTAAATATTACATCTAATACATCCGTCACATATTAACATTTTTTTAACTACAAAAGTCACATATTAACTATTGTCTTTTAAGGTGATCAGCGAGCTATAGCCTATATATGTATAGATAACCAAATCATATGGTCCTTGGATAATTATCTTTTGTTGAGAATTGAATTTAAAGTTGAAGGAACACAAGTGGTCCTTTAAAATTTTCTCATTAAGTCTAGTGCAAATTATATGGTCCAAGTCCAACTTAGTTAATTATCTTATAATAATAACTAAGGAAAAATTTATATGGTCAAATTCACGAATATAATAATTACGTGCACACACGCACATATGATCACAACAAGTTTGAGTCGAGTTCGAATTAAATAAAAAAACACACCCAAGTTTAAAATTAAACTAATTTTTATTGAGTCGGGTCGAACTGAATCTATTTTATTCAACCTGACCAATTGCCATCCGAATTCTAAACGTGACACTTAATATCAGAGCGAGTGAGTAATACAATAATCAACAACATAAAGAAACTAATAATACAATTTTATGTGCATATAGTGTGTGTATATAACTTTAAATTTATTCATTTTTTTGCTGTAAAATACCCTTTAAAAAGTTTATTCTTTAACAGCTAAAATACTTATATTTTACTCTAAAACAATCCATTTACTTTATTTTAGAAAATCCAAATCCTAAATATAGTTTCTCGTTTGAACCAAGCTTCACACAAGCTTAATTGAGAAGACTCACTATCACACAATTAACGCACACTCACATGATAGCTGACACAAACACACACTCTTCTTCATTTCTCACGTGCTCTCTCTACAACTTGCTATTTTTCTAAGTGAAAAATCACACACAACTAAGAAATAGAAACCACTCGCACAATCCCACATACATTTCATTTTTTATTTATATAATTAAACAACCACCAAGTTTTTTTTTTCCTACTCTTGAAATAAAATATTTTTCACTTTTTTTTACTTAAAATGCGTAAAACTGAACACCACATGCACCGTAAGCAACAAATTATAAACGCATCATGAAACATGTGTTAATATGTATTCCTGTTCTTTTTCAGCGTGACGGCATGAGTTAACTCACGTTGATATATACTGAGCGTGACTTATGTCACGTTGGTGTATAACCTACGTGAGTTAAGTCACGCTAGAGATATTTTCGTCAGTTTATATGTGAGTGAGCAATTTTGATTGGGAGAAGAGTAATTTTCGTAGCATTATCGTGAGGCTCCCACTTTCAAAATACGAAGCCCACAAATAGCTTAACATGAACTAGTTTATATCAATTTTTTTAATCCCACACCTTGGTATCTTAACATAACTAATTAAAAATCATTTTTTTTTTAAAAAATATGATTTTTTTAGTAGTAAACAACACAAATGGCTTTAGATTTTTTTTTTTTAAATTTTAGCAAACAAAATCTATTTTTTAAAAGTTAAAACAAAAACATCCTTAATAAGCATAGAAAATGAGTATTTTTTTTTATTTTATTTTGACCGAGGAAGTACTACTCAAGCCAAGACCAATCCACTGCTGGTTGAACTAATTTTAAAGTTTGAAGTATTATTTTTTGGTCAAAGTAATTTTTTTTGTTGCGACAAATATATTTGTGTATTCCAATTAGACCGCCAACACAGTTGCACTTATTGTTCCACGTCCGTTTCCATTCCCAGCAAAACCGCTCAAAACAACAACCAACAGATCCAGAATCTCTATTCATGATTTGGATAAATCTCTCAAATGAGATTGGAATGCAAGAAGTAATGGTGAAGAGGGAGGCTCCTCGTGGCATGCAAGCGTGGATGATGGAGATTACACACACATGAACTGGAGCATTTCAGTCATGGCATCTAGAATCACCACTGCTAATTTCAATAATACTACATCCATTTAATTTTAGAGCAATATACTTTGTTACTTTTGATGAAATTATTTTTCTTTTCTCTATCATTTCCTTGTTTTAATGTTTTTTTTTTTTAATCGACATACATGCATGTTTCTTGATATATTTTAAAATGAGGAAATTATTGTTGAGGATGGATCTTGATCTGTGTCATAAGCAGAATGTCAATGATGTCATAGACTTGGGACATGCCAGTCCATCAAAGATTGCTTGCATTGCTTGGTGGTTCACATGGTAACTAGGATGTCACACGATTGAGTTGTGGAATCCGTCTTTCACAAAGACAAGGTGAGGCTGCTTACAATGGATCTTACCCTTGCTTGGATCTCACTGTTGCGGAATTGTGGATGCTTTATAACACCAGATTGCTCTAAGTTATTAGATAATATAAGAAAGAAATGGAGTTGAATTTTGTATACAAACCTCTCAAAAGATATTGTATACTAGCAATTAACTGTTAGACCTCTTATTAAGAAGTGTTGAGAGGAAAAGAAACAGAAACTTGCCCTAGCAGTTTCTGGGCAGTTTTATTTAATAGCAGTTTGTGTGTATTTGCTGTTTATACTAGGAGTAAATAAGGAAAGACTAGACATAGTATAGTCAGTAATCCTAGAATATTTGAGCAGTTATTTGGAATGGGAGAGGTCCAAGGCTCTCAAATCTTTGGTAGGAACGTGTCTTTGTCTGTCTGTTCTTTGTAACATTACATTCCTGTTCAAGTATGTAATTATATGTTCTATCTCTGATTGGGAACCTTTCTCCAAATATTGTTCAATAATAATAAATAGTTGTTATTCAGTAACTTATTATATTGGTTCCAGTTTCTATCATTAGCTTGGTTTGCTTGATAAATATTTACTTTAGTAATGGTGAAAGTTTGGGCTTTCACAGTTTATTGGGAGTTTTGTTTTAACATTGTTCCTAATTTTATCGTTTTCTCTCTATTTCTGTAGGCACCGGAGAAGTTTGTCGCAGCAGCTGCTAGAAATCCTGTTTGTAAATTGTAATATTGCGCTGATATGGTTGGTACAACCGATGTCCCTGATTGGTGCTTTGTTGAGAGCCATGGAATCAAAGGAAGAGATAGGTTTACTGAAGCACCTTCAGCAGAGGATATGACTCTAATATTTCATACTTCATATACTATGGGTTTGCAGATTTATATTTTGATGTTTGCAGGTAAAAACACCAACAATTTTTCTCTTAGGTGCCCAAGATCTTCGCGTCCGAATTTCGACTGGACTGCAAGTAAGACTTTGATTCTCAATTAATGAGCTGCATTACGTTCTAAACTAAGAACCATGTGATAGAGAAAACCATACTCTTAAATCTGCAGTATGCTCGGGCTTTAAAACAGAAAGGGGTTGAGGTTAAAGTCATCGTGTTTCCAAATGATGCTCATGGAATTGAAGGGTAAACAAATCTTTACAAGAAAATCTTTCTTTAAGTCTAAATAGAATTGTAAATTGATAAATAGTTTGGTTTAACTTATGTGCAGGCCACAATCTGACTTTGAAAGCTTCCTTATCATTGCTGGGTGGTTTAACAAGTACTGCAAATGAGTAGCATTTTAAGATTCTGGTGATCAAATCATATGACTTCGTGGACAATCTTGTGTAACAGTGTGAAGTTTTTGGTCGCATACGGGCAACTTCTCAATGAGAAGCCATTAATTCGCCGGTGAAGAGATATGTTAGAAAGAAATGTGGTATTTATGAGTTTATGCATAATTTTGACCAGGCATTAAGAGAAGACAGAAACAATGAACAAGTTGTTGATTTTACGAGTTATAGATCTGATCCGATGTTGACAACTGGTCTGCATAGGATTGTGTAGGATGCTCCAGAAATTTACACATCATAGATATTTAAAGAAGTTAAAACCCACATTCTCAAGTCTTCAGTTTTTTGAGTGGGTGGAAGTAGAAGATAGGTTGATGTTTAAATTGACCAAAACATGTGATACAAAATATGATAAAGATGTTGTTTATCACACTGTAAATTCTTTTTTAACTGTGAAAGAATTTGCAGTGTCATAAACAATCTCTTTCTTATATGTTGTATCACATGTTTTGGTCAATTTAAACATCAACTTACCTTCAATTTCCACCTGCTCAGAAACAACGAATGTTGAAGACTCGAGAATGTGGTTTTTAACTTCTTCAAGTATCTCTAATGTGTAAAATTTTGCAGCATCCATCTCTATGCTTTGCAGACCAGTTGTTAACACTGGATCAGAGCTATAACTTTTAAAATTAACAATATGTTCATTGTTTCTGTATTCTCTTAATGTCTGGTCAAAATTATATATAAACTCATAAATGCTGCATTTCTTTCTAACATATTTCTTCACTAGTGAATTGATGGTTTCACATTGAGAAGGTGTTTGTATTCGTCCAAAAAAGTTGCAGCAACACTCGCCCAAAACTCTTAAGTTCACCGGGGTGAAATTTGGGTACACTGCTTTCTTTAAATTTGTAAAAAATTCTTTCATTTTAACATTTTCACAAGCATTTTTCTGCAAATGTCAAGCACACAGTCTGACATGTTTCTGGAAAAACAACTTTTACACCCTCTCTCATAGCTAGGTTACCATTGGTCACTACCGCTTTTGGTTGCCGATTTCCCATTGCTTATAAAAAGAGTTCAACACTCAATTATATGTCCTGGTTGTTTCATCTAAAACCAAAGCAACACTAAAAATAGTAGTAGTTTGTGAATGGTTGTCACGGCCAGAGAATATAACCAAAGGATATTTATTTTTCTTGTATGTGGTGTCAAACACAATAACATCACCAAAACACACAATCATTTTGACTCCATCCATCTTCCCAAAATAAACTCTTCAATTTCCCATCATTACTGATGTAATATTTTGTATACAACGCAGGGGTAAGTGGTGCAAAAAATTAAAACCAGGTGATTTCGAATACAAAAAGCATAGGGTTAATGTGCAAATCTTTAAATTCCAAGGTGTGCAGGTGCATCCGCTCACTAGCTACTATGTGCCTCTGTCCCTGCTATAGTTAGTCTAAATGATAAATAATCTTAATTTTTTTACTTACTAGTATATTTCTGGATACACAATGTTTTATACAAATTATACTGTTTGCAAAACTTTCTAATTACAGCATTTGAATAACATCCGTTTCATTCTCAGAGGATTCAAAATACAAAAAAAAACATAGGGGTATATGTGCAAATTTTTAAATTTCAAGGTATGCAGGTGCATCCCTTGGATACTATGTGCCTCCGCCCTTTCTTTAGTTAGGCTAAATAATAAACAATCTTAATGTATATTTGTTAATACATAATGTTTTATACTACTTGGCAAAACTCTCGATTTACAATATTCGAATAATATTTGATCTTGTGTTACAATGGCGTTTACACCATAAGGAACTCGACGATCCTCCCCGCCCTTCTCATGTCTATATATCTAAGTTAACATCTCACATTCATTGTATATTAATTTCCCAATAAAAATTAGGTTTTTTTAGGTACCAATTTGTCACTAATTACAATGTGCAAGAACTAATTATCGACAAATTAGTACTTAAGATAGCTAAATTTTATAGGCAACTTAGTCTCTAATGTAGTGATTATTGTGAGATTTGCGGAGACAAATTCCTAATGATTTATTTTTTTAAAATAACAAACTCCACATCATTAAGGTTCATAAAATTTCACTAATAAGTCAAATTTTTAGTGAAAGAAATGAACTTCCTCAAGAAGATCATTATGAATCATAAACATCCTCAAATGATAAGGTTGATCATGAACATCATGAACAAAGTCAAAGATCTTATTCTACACGATATACCTGAAGAAACTATCATATCTATTATGTTAACCTTAAAAAAAGAATGCTTGCATTAAATCCAACATTGATTCCTCTATACATTCTATCAAAAGGAATGTTTCGAATATCTTCAAGGAACATTGCATGTTTTAAGGAAAGAAAATAAATGATAGAGCAAGGCCAAAGGAGAAATGCACTTGTTAACCTAAAATATACAAATTATCCACATTTGGTGTTGGGGATGTTCTGATGACTTCAGGATGATCCCTGTCTAATAGTACAAAAGTACAAACGTTTAGTGACAAAGGATGAAACATGATTTTACCAACATGTCACTTCTCCGGTACCAAATATGCATAGAAGTTCGAGCATTACTCAGACTTTAGGATGTTAAAACGAGAAAAACCAAGATCATTCTAATCCCCCACAACATCTCTTACATAGGAACTCACACACAACAATCATATTATGGCCATAGAGCATCGTAATGAAGTCCTTACTAATCGATATATACAAAGGACTTCATGACATTGATTTTCAAGAAAACATACTAGAACATAGGCAAAGGCTAGGGTGCACGACTAACATATGTCTCGCACGGTACGCAAGTGTTTATCAACCACATGATACATTGTTATCATGCACCTCCAAATATCCAAATGTTCTTTGACTTTCTCTTTCCTCTCTCACATTTTATGATCATATGCAAATATGCAACTATCTTTATCCAGTCTGAAAAAAAACAATTAGTCTCCCAAATCCAAGATTCATCCAATAATTGAAACATTTTCAGCCCCAAATTTTTATTATTTATTCCCCCCCCCTTTTTCTTTTATTTTTTGCATTATTATATGAAACCGGATATTAGTGAAGAAGGGTGATTATGAATTGAAAGGCCAATCTAAAACTGTTCTTGCAGATTTAATCATCAAATCTAAGCGCATATCTCCTCTAAATAAAACAACAAATCCCCAACCTCTGCCGGCAACACTACAAACTACGGTTCTGAATTTGCAAAATTTTGATTTGGTTCTAAATCGAAAAATCAAATTAAATTTGATTTGGTTTGGTTCATCGTTCCATCTGATTCAATGGCATTTTAAAAACAATTAGACTTTCTCCCTAAAAAACAAATAAGATTCCCCTCCCTCCAAAAAAAAATGTTACAGCCACCGCCGCCCAACATAGACAACCCATTCGGGTCATGGGTCGGTTGGACCTAAACCTAATGCTCCTCCTGTGTCGACGGCTGAATAGCCCCTCCTCCATCGCCACCTCCTCCGCCGGAGGATGAATGCGATGTCGTTGAGGATTCTCTGCATGTACAAGATTCTCAAAAGATTGCCTCTTGCCACTTGCTTTTGTTACCAACATACCGCTGAGGGGTCGTTTGTGTTCCATTGAAGTTATTTAAGGGGTCGTTTGTGTTCCATTGAAGTTATCTGGGTTGTTGAGTTGTTGCAGAGAGAGAGGGAAGAAGAGTTGAGAGAGAGTGGAAATTGCTATGGTGTAACCAGGTGTATCATGAGCCCGGCTCATTTTGACTCGCATACCGTACGTGATATATGTGACTCACGCACCCTAGAGGGCTCCCTAGAACATATCCCATTTTATAAATGCTCATCTATTCAAGGTTTCTTCAATTATCATACACATTCCAACTTATTAAATTTGTGGATCAAATCTTTTCAATCCAAGATTATAATAGTCTCTTGTGACTAGGAGTTGAGAATGTTCTCAACCACTGTAGTGAAAATATCATAACTTTGAGTATTGGATTAACCCGAGTAAATCAAGGTATTTCTTGTGTGTTGATATCTTTATCCTGAATATTTATTTTATGTTTAAGTATCAAATTCACACTAAACACATTCGTCAATTATAAAAATTTGTCTCAAAATAAACGTCTCTTTTAATATTTAATATCATTTAATTAATATTACTTTTATCACTAAAAATAAATAAATATCTTCCATTTTACATTTATGTTAAAAATGAATACATCAATACAATTTTTTTTTTCAACTGTATATTTTTTTTAATTTTTGTAAAATTTTCACATGGGTACTAAAAAAATACTCTATTATATTTAATTTTTTTTGACAAAAAAAAAAACTCTATTATAATGTAACCAACAAAAATACTCAATTCTATTTTTTTTAAAAGAAAAAAAAAGGAACTGTTTAAAACAAAACAATTTGAGCAAATAAGTTAAAGATAAAATGGGAAGAAACACAACACAATGAAAATCATATTCGAATCCTAAAACCATAGCAACGTTTCTTGAGTAAACCGTTGTTAATTCTTCGCACACTGTTTTGTGTTAATCAATCTCAAACACCAATGCTTTTGAATCTTCAAATCAACACACTTTCACTTTTTGCTCCTCGACCTCGACATGAAACCATTTCCATTCCCAGTAAAACCACACAACAACATCCCAATGACCCAGAAGCTCGATTCAAGAATTTGAATCTGCACAAAAATGATGGGAAAAAGGGTAGCAATAATGGGTTTGTTTTGAGGCAAAAGAAGGTGCACACCAAGTGTTCGACGAAATGTGTAAATTACAATGGACGTGTTCCGGGCATTTTGCAAGCTTTGGATACCATTCATGATTTGGATAAGGCTCTCAAACCATTGAAAAAGAGACTTAGCAACAAGGAAATGAGTATTATATTGAAGGAACAAGTTTGTTGGGAAAGGGCTTTGATGATTTTTGAGTGGTTTAAGAAAAAGGGTTGTTATGAATTGAATGTGATTCATTATAATATAATGTTTTCGTTTCTTGGGAAGGAGAGGAAATGGATAGTTTTGGAGAGTTTGTGGAATGAAATGAATGAAAATGGGGTTGTGCCGGTGAATTCGACGTATGGAACATTGATTGATGTTTATAGTAAAGGTGGGCTCAATGAAGAAGCGCTTGCTTGGCTTCAGAGGATGCTAAGTCAAGGGATGGAACCTGATGAGGTCACCATGGGGGTTGTTGTTCAGTTGTACAAGAGTGCTGGAGAGTTTCAAAAAGCAAAAGAGTTTTTCCGCAAATGGTCAAGAGGTGAACATTTGAGATTAGACATTGATCATAATACAGTTGATACTCGTCGTCATGTCTGCAATGAGGTATCACATGTCAATGTCTGTTTAAACTCACATACATATAATACTTTGATTGACACATATGGGAAGGCCGGTCAAATTCGAGCGGTGTATGAAATTTTTGCTAGGATGATCAAACTTGGTGTAGTGCCGACTACGGTGACGTTTAATACAATGATTCACTTGTATGGAAACCATGGGCGCATACGGGAAGTAAGTTCCTTGTTGAAAAGAATGGAAGAGCTTCAATGCCTACCCGACACAAGGACATATAATATCCTTATTTCTGTTATAGTTAAACATAATAATATCAATTTGGCAACAAAATATTTTGCAAAAATGAAAGAGGCCTTCCTTGAGCCAGATGTAGTGAGTTATCGCACACTCTTGCATGCATACTCAACTCGGAATATGGTCCAAAAAGCTGAAGAGATCGTACGAGAGATGGATGAAAGAGGTCTTAAGATTGATGAATTCACCCAATCTGCGGTGACTAGGATGTATGTAGAATCATATATGCTGGAGAAATCATGGTTATGGTTCATGAGGTTTCACCAAACTGGGAATATCACTTCTTGCTGTTATTCTGCCAGTATTGATGCATATGGCGAGAAAGGATACACTTTAGAAGCAGAGAAAGTCTTTATGTGTTGCAAAGAAAGGAAGAAGCTTAGTGTACTTGTGTTTAATGTGATGATTAAAGCTTATGGGATAGGGAAATGCTATGATAAAGCATGTCAACTATTTGATTGTATGAAGAAATTTGGTGTTGCTGCAAATGAATACAGCTACAGTTCTCTCATACATATTTTGGCCAGTGCCAAGAAGCCACATATTGCGAAACCTTATCTGAATAAAATGCAGGAGGCAGGATTGGTGAGTGATTGCATCCCGTATTGTGCTGTGATATCGAGTTTTGTAAAGTTAGGCCAATTGGATACGGCGGAAGCATTATACAATGAGATGATTGGACATGCTGTGAAGCCTGATGTTATTATTTATAGTGTATTAATCAATGCTTTTGCTGATGTTGGAAATGTTAAAAAGGCTACCGATTATGCACATCGAATGAGAAAGGCAGGTGTCGTACGGAATCAAGCCATATATAAATCTTTGATGAAGTTGTATACTAAAGTAGGATACCTGAAAGAAGCACAACAAACATACACATTGCTTCAATCATTAGATCAAGTTCCTTCTGTATTTTCTTCTAATTGTATGATTGATCTTTATACCGATCAACTTATGGTCGAACAAGCGGAAGAAATATTTGAGAGCTTGAAGAAGAACAGCATTGCATATGAGTTTTCGTATGCAAGGATGCTATGTATGTATAAGAAAATTGGAAGATTGGATGAAGCCTTTCCAATTGCAAAACAGATGAGAAAACTAGGACTCTTGACTGATTTATTGAGCTATAACAATGTGCTTGGCTTGTATTCAATGGAGAGGAGGCTAAGGGAAGCTAAACAGACTTTTAAGGAAATGATAGAATCTGGAATTCAGCCAGATGATTTTACATTCAGAGCTCTTGGACAACTTTTGCTGAATTATGGTGTTTCAAAGCAGAATATTGACATGCTAGAAGTAATTGCGAAGAGGGATGCTCCTTGTGGCTTGCTAGCATGGATGAGGACCCTTTCATGCGTGCTTAAAGGAGATGATTACACACACGAATGGAAGCGGTTACTCATGGATGGACCTGTCTAGTCTGGCTTTCCATGGAGCTGATTGTTTGCTCATTTGATGGCTGCATGGCTGAGGCTATAATTGGAGCATTTCAATCATGGCATCTAGAATCACCACTGGTAATTTCAATAATACTACCTCTGTTTCTTTTTGGTCGTGGTTTTAAGGTTATTTACACTTGCAGTCAAGCAGTAAATCGTTACTTTTAATGAAATTATGTCTTTTTCCTATAATATTCTTAACTATTCATATCATCTCTTTCTCTCTACGGTAAATAATTATGGATAATTTTGACAAAACAATAGTTAAACTACTTAAAAATGACAAGTAGAAAAAAAGTAATAAAATTACTGACACTTAAAGAACGGATGGAGTAACATGTTATTTTTTGGCTTGGTAGTTTGGATGGTATGGTTGCGCATAAAATATTAGGATATATCTGAAATATGATAATAGGATAATGTGATACTAATATGATATTGTTTCACACCTATTGAACACTGCTCTTCATTGAATAAAGATAATTTTCTCCACCAGAATAATTCCAAACATTTAAAAGAAATGAATTTTCACTGTATGACTCTAGGTGTCTGTTGTTTTTCAGGATTCTGGGATGTGAACATGTTTTGACTCATTTAATGAGTATTCAGTGAAGGTTGGCAGTGGAAATCAGATTGTTGAGATCTCTTCAATTAATGAACTATAGGAACTTCTTTTTTCCCTTTACTACATTTTGATGACAGAAGTAATTTGATATCTAGAATGAAGATAGTAGTTAGGGAAAATATTAAATTGCATATTTGAAAAATTTGTCAAAGATATATCCCACCTAAACTCATCTTGTCGGTTATTGGAGACATTGATGCTACACACAGCCATCTTTGGTGTCTGGAGAAGATTTTGCTATCCACCTGCTAGACAATGCTAAGATTTTCACAACTTAATTTCTATTGTATATTTGTATGCTCAGTTCAGATAGTTATGACTGTTAGGTTTGTAAGTTTTCTTGAGTTAATTATGTGGTAATCCACTTCTATATAAACTTTGATCTCAAGTATTGAATTAAGGATTTCTGTTTTCTGAAAATATATTTTATTGTTCAGAGCTCTTATACTGAAGTTCTGAAGTCCAATCGTCTCATTCTCAAAACATCTTCAATGATAGAACTGTTCTCTAACAGTGAAGCAGAATCAGCAATTGCTAATCCTTCATGTTGGAATATTTTATTATTTAATTATATTCCGATATCATTATGTGGGCAAATATCATAATAATAATTATGTTAGCTATTTATCAATTGTGAGCCTTAATTGATTAGTGATCAAATTAAGTAATAAGACTATTAGATTTTTAAATAGATAATTAATTAAATATTTAATTAGTTGATATAGACTCAATATGAGTGGATGTCTGGATGACCCATTGACAGAATAATGAAAAACCCTAATGGCCATCAAATATAAAAGAGGCTATGATACCCAATACACAGCAAACTCTCTCTTCTCCCCATCTGAAGAGAATTAGAGGCATAAAGGTATCAGTTGAGAAAGAACCAAATCAGCCGCCGCTAACCCTTGTTGTTTGCTTCAAATCACCTCCTTTCTCTTTCATGTTGCTGGTGAGAGGTCTGCCATCAAAGCTTCATCAGGTATTCCTAATACCAAACTATTGATATCCTTGATAAATCAAACATGTTGTTGATCCGATCATAATCATGTTTACTGTTTTGTTTGGTTCCACTGTTGATTCATAATTATTGAACATGTTTTATGAAATCTATTATTTAATTTAGATCTAATTTTTCCAACAAGTGGTAACAGAGCAGTTTTCATGTTGATTTATTGGGAGAAATTGAAATTAATTACTCCCTCCGTCTCTTTTTATATGAATAGTTTACAAAAATCGCAGGTATTACGAAAAGTGTTTGAAGTAATAAATTCTGTCATAAATGTAGGTTACTATTACCAAATTACTCTTTGTCTATAGAGATATTTAATGTTAACTTTTCATATTTCAAGGTATATTGATAATATTATGAGGGGTGTATTTGGAAATTGAGTAATAAATGTATCTAGATTTTTGTAGATAGTCTTATATTTAGGGACAAAACTTTTTTTTAAAGTAGTGGGAGAGAGGGAGTACTTAGAAGCTATCCATAATTTGAGTTTTACTTTGGTTCTTCCAATTTATTTTTCCGTAAACCCTATTTTGGTTTTTGAGGTTTTTCGATTAGTATCTTCTGAACTTAATAAATATTTTCGTTTGTGGTAACCCATGGTTCCGGTTGAAACTCATTTAATCGATGAAGAGTAATAGAGTATAATATTTTTTTTTTATTCAACTCTTATTGCTTTGTTCAGTTTATGCGAGTGCCTGTTGCATCGATTTATGATTTTGCAAAATAAGATAAATTTGTAAAAGAAAAATACATGTACATCGATGAAAGTATAAACGAATTTCATGGATTCATGGATTAAGGATAAGGATTGGCCGATTTTGATCTTATACAGCCATACCTTTAATGATTTCAGTTTGGTGTGATTTAGAAACAGGTAATATATGATGGGGCCAATTTTTTTTTTTTTTTTGACAAGAGATCGGGCCAATTTTTATTGATAGTTGATCCATCCGGTATAATTTTTAAATGAGTGAATAGGTAATTACCGCTTAAAATTGTAACTTTCGTCAAAAACCTCTTTGAACTGGAGTATTCCTCTTGAAGGAGTATATATTTGTAGGAGCTAGTGGGAGCGATGTAGAACTTTAATTAAGTCAAGTACCACAAAATACATGTTTCTCTAAGAATGGAACATGAACTGATTCAGCAAAAGGTTGATGTTAAATCACCAATTCGAGTAGCACAAGATCTAGATGAGTCTGATATGTCATATCACTAGGATGAGAAACATGATTTTGTCATGGCTCAACAAGGTGATATGATGCTCATGGAAGATGAGCCCCGACTTACTAGAAGGTCGTAAATGGTTTGAATATGGAGAAGTGGCCAGATGTCATGAGATCTTATATAGAATCTATGTACACAAACCATATATGGATATTGGTTATATCATCCAAATGAGTATGACTCATAAGATGAATGTGAGTTTTCTTATAGAAAACTAACATGGATGGTATTGTGAATACCTTTAAGATGTGATTGACTGTAGAAGGTTTCATGCAACTCATGATTCAAATCATGACAAAACCATTACATCATCGTAATGCTTAAATCTAAACAATCCCACTTGCGATTGTTGTATAATATGTGTTCTAGAAGATGGATAACGAGATTGGATTCCTTACTTGGAATAACCTTATATATGTATTTGACATATGTAGGATTTCATTAATCCAAAGGATACTAGAAAGGTACATGTATTGCAAAATTCATTTATGAATTAGAGCAAGCTTCTCGAAGTTGAATTGTTTATTTTATTAATAAAGTTTTATGAAAAGTTAGATTAATAAAAGAACAAATTTAAATCTTGTGCACACAAGGAGATTAGTGGGAGCATTTACATTCGTCTGGTGGAGTATGTGGATGACATACTAGTCACCAAAACAATATATCTACACATGTGAGACATGGTTAGAAAATTATTTCTAATATGTACCACAATTGACTATAGTGTTCGACACAAGAATACTTTCAAGAATATCCATGGATGTCTTAAAGGACTTATGATTGTTTCTTGAACACATATGAAAGGAACATCGTAAAGGAGTTACAATGATGACGACTTTCATATCAGTGTACAGTATATCCAGATTGCAATCTGGAATAAATGTTATGCTTGGATATCAACTATGAAATTTGTAAAACTACAAGCTTCAGATAGTTGTTGTTTCTATTACAGATGCCAGATATATGATTTGGATTGTTTAGCTCATAACTAAGCAAAAACATGTGTTTCTTGCGTTGCGGATTCCATTGATCCCTTCTGAGGTGAAACTGGTTTAATCTTGCTAGCAATGAAAACTAGATCTCACAAATGATTCAAATGTATATGTTGACACTTCAATTTCCTTTCGATAGAAGATCGAAAGTGGAAATTGAAAAAAGTATAACATATCAACATAGGACAAGTTCCTTATATGCTAGTATAGTATCTTGGCCATAGTGTGCTTGATGCTAACACTTGACCAATAGAGATTGAGTTAATATTTGATTGACTTTTAGTGCTAGTGGGAGATTGTTGGAGTCAGCCCTAATAGCCAATCTATTTTGATTGGATTTGGCTTTGTATCATGACTTTGATATATATATATATATATATATATATATATATATATATATATATATATATATATATATATAAGACATTTATTTATTCTTTTGTTTTGTTTCAAAATAATAAATTCTCTAGAATAATTAGTCTGTTTAATGGAGTATTAAGTGTGACTTAATCGTGAGACCCATTAAATGAAAGGACATTATTCTTAAAGTATCCGTAGTCAAGCTTTATTGTGAAATAGGATAACATTAAATCGTAGAGACTATTATGTGGGTAGACTGATGATCACATCTTACATATCATAGATAAAGAGTTATCAAGTCTTCACATAGGTATAAATATTAAGAGTAATATTTATATTAGATTGATCCGCCATGAGAATACTACATAGTAAAAGTTATGAAAAGTGTCATAAGATATTCTCATAGTGATAGTGGTGTATTCCACCCTTTGACCTGAAACCACTATGTACCCTAGACATAGGAGTCGAGTTCTTTATCACCATTTGTCATACCCCATTTTTTGACTCATATTTTTCTTTGTTTTAATATGTTATTATTTCATCATTTTTATGACTTTTTATTATTACTTTTTGTTATTATATTTTATTTACACTTTTCACTACTTTTATTACTATCATTTTATTATTTAATATTATTATTATTATCATCATCATTATTATTAATATTATTGTTATTCTATTTTTTTAAATAATAATATCATTATTATCTATTGTTATTATTAAGGTTTTATTAATTAATAATATTAAGATTTTCATCATTTTTATTATTATTATCATCATTTTCATTCTCATTACTTTTTCATTTTTATTTTTATTTGCATTATCATTTTTATTATTATCCTTTTCATTATCCTTATTATTATTATTGCTATTATTTATTATTCATTTCCACCTTTTATTTTATTTTAAAATACAAAAATTCAAAAAAAAAAGGGAAGTTCGCAGTGCGAAGTGGCCTTCGCACTGCGACCTCTGCGATTTTCTGCAGAATTTTTATTTTCTTTGATTTATCTATTTTGTTTTCATTTGTAATTGTTATTATTAGTATTATTGTTATTGTTATTGTTATTGCTATTTGTGACTGATTTAATGCAGCAAGGCAAGAATCAAAGTGTGACATTAAAGGTAAAAGGAAAGAAGGATTTTCTTCCAACCTAACATGTGCTCAAACAAATTGGCTGCCCTTGGTCAGCTCTTGTCCCTCCAAATTGACCCATCATCCAACCTGAGCTTGCCAGCCAGCTACTTGATCCCTTTCCTTCCCTTTTTCTCCACCAAAACCAGTCAAACTTAAGTGGTTTTTGCTTGCAAAAAGCTGTTTGTGCTGCCATGTTTTGAGCTGGATTTCTCCTCCCACACACCAGCCCACATGCTCATTTTGCTTCCCCCAATCTCCCTGTACATGGCAGTACACGTTTTCATTGCTTGGCCTTCCAAGATTGCAAGGATTGATCCCAAGAATCACCCCCTTTGCAGCTGCCCTGTTTTTCAGTTTTTCTCATCATTACCTTCTAGAATCAGCTGCATTTGTGGCTGAGATCAGTCAAGGTCTTGCCCCTTGGCACAAGGCAAAGCAGCTTCTATCCATTAGCATTAAATGCAAAGTGTTTTAGCCTGGATTTAGCCCACAAACCAGCTAGGATCTAGGATTTTGTTCATCATTACATGGATTGCATTTTTTGCCTATAAAAGGAATGGCAAGGCATAAGGATTAAGAACCAGTTGCACACAATCAATAGACCAGAAAAACAGCCTTACACACACACAATACACATGAATTTCACACCAAAATCCATCCCATTGCAGCATCAAATCAGTTCATACACCAAGGCAAAAACAAGTTAGAGTTCATAACCTCTAACCAATCAAGCAAGCCACTTCCAATCTATTGCACAAGCATAGCTAGGAGTTCTGTAAGTCTCCTATAATCTTTCTCTTTCATTTTGTTTGCTGTCTGCATCATTTGCTTTGTTTAATTTCATTTTGTGCACAAAAACCCCTTTTTGAAACTCAAAAGGGACCTCAAAGGGGCCAAGCCTTAAAACTGAGTTTTTACACTCCATTTTCTTCACTTTTGCAAAGCTTCTTAACCCCCTTTAGGTTCTGAAGCTTGCTTAGAAGCAGTTTCTGAACTTCTGTTCAGAAACAGCTTCTGAGTTCAAAATTTCGCATACTTCGCAGAGCAAAGTATTGCTCGCACTGCGAACACATCAGAACCTGACTTCGCAGAGCCAAGTTCTGGTTGCTGTGCGAAGTATGTGAAACTCAGAACATGAATCAGGCATCCAAATGTCAAATTTTTGGGGTTCCAGCCCTTGATTCAGAACCTAAAGAGGGTTAAAATACATTTTTTGTCCAAACCCTATTCATAATCATGCACAACTTTGAAAATTTCACAAGTTCGTGCGATAAAGTTTGAGTAACTTGTGAAATAAGTTATGTTCTTCAATTTTCAAAACCAAGTTTGAGCAATAGGCTAAGTTCTCTATTTTCAAAACCAAACTTGAACAATGATATTGTTCATGATTTTCAATCCAAACGCGAACTTAAGCCGAGCTTGCTCATTCTTTTTAAACCAAGCTCGAATGGAGCCGAACTTGTGAACTTTCCAAAGTTGTGTATGTTTTATGATTCTTGTTCATCATTCAAACTTGAACTACGCTTGTTCTTGAGTTTCAATAACTTAAGCAACAAGTAATGTTCATGATTTTAATAAACTCGAACAACAAACTTGTTCGTGATTCCCTTTTCTTTTTTAATTTTCCCTTTAAAAGCATTTTGGTTCCCTTTGAGATTCCTTAGAATTCCAACAAAACCAAACTTGAATGAAACGGGAATGGCTTGACGTATGTCTCCCCAAACCTCGGTTGCACGAATGCGTGACGTATGTCTCGTTGCTCGGGCAACCGTCATTCCACCTTTGACGCGTCTCGCACGCTCAACCTTCCCTTGGCCCCCTTGTGGCCATTTTTAACCTTTTCTTGGCCCTCGTGGTCAATCCAAACCTTTCGCGCCTTTGCGCGTTTATTTTCAACCTTTTACGCCTTGCGCAAATTTATCGCCTCCGCGCGTTTGTCGTTTATTTTTCAAACCTTTTAAGCCTCTGTGCGTCTGTCTTCTTTTTTTCCTTAAAACATTTACGCCTTGCGCGAGTTTATCGCCTTAGCGTTCATCTTTCACCATTAAAACTTTTTACGCCTTCGTGCGTTTTAAAACCTTTGCTCACGTCCGAGTGCGAATCCTTTTTATCAAATCATTTACATTTATGCATTGTCGTCAATGGCCATTTCGGCAACAACCCGAACAGTTGACATTTACTTTCATTTCTTTTTCAAACTTTTTTTGCTCGGACGCGATCAAATCTTTTTTAACTAAAACGAACCAACGTACAAACTTTTTCTACCAAAGAACTACGTACGCTTTGAATTCTCCGACTACCGGGAGATACGTAGGAGCAAGATCGACATCTTGTCAAGCCCATTAATAAAACTTTCTTTTTTTTCCCTTTCGTTTGTTTTTATCTCTTTTGTCCTTTTATAGTATTATATTTTTATATATGTTTAAACACGCAAGTAAAACATCGAAACATTTTAAGCCAAAGCCGACTAAGAGGTTCTCGTTGAGTACAACGGATGTGAGGGGTGCTAATACCTTCCCCTCGCATAATCGACTTTCGAACCTAAAATCTTTTTCAAGGGTAATTTCGAACTTTTTTCCTTTTCTCCCCGGAAAATTAAAAGTTCAGTCGTGATTTAAAATTAGTGATTCAACGCTTCCCAATAGCTTGACATCCGAAATTCGACGCGACACCATTCAAATGTTATTTGTAATAGGATGACTATAAAGTAGGTTGATGGGTACTCCATGAATCATGCTAAGGGACATGAGTGACCTAGATGGAATTATAACAGGAGAAATGTCTGTGGGCCCAATATTGAACTAGACAAGGATGACACGGTCTATGCCTTGTGTTCATATAGACATGAGGGCAAAAGGGTAATTATACACATGATTATTATCACGAAAAGGTTTCATCAGATCACATGACATTCTCGTCACTTGGGTGGCAGCGACGTATTGCTAGATGCCAATCGATGTCTATAATATTAAATGTATAATTTAATATTATTATCAACATTACGGAAACTTATAGGGGTCACACACAAAAGACAAATAGATGAGAGAAATAAATAAGTAAGAATTATTTATAAAATAATAAGTAGGACTTATTAGTAATTAAATAATTAAGTATGACTTATTATTTAATTTATGAAAATAGAGAAAAGCGGCCACCGTAAGGTACAATGTGTTTAAGTGAAATATGGTGCACCGTATGGTACAATATATTTAAGTGCTTGGTTTGATGACCACACAAGTGGTTCTATAAATAGAACCCTTGTGCTGAAGCAAGTTAGTAGTTGAACGCTTAACCTAATTCACAAATTCAAAAACCTAGCCGCCGCTCTCTAAACCTAGTCTCTCTGAATCTCCGTTGAAATTGGCAAGTACCAGTCATCAGAGAAGTTCTGTTTGTGTGGACTGAGTAGAGACATTGCTACGTTGCTTTGCTCGTGATAAAAAAACATTTCTGTTACAAAGGTTCTGCGCTTTAAGAGGTAAACACAAAATCTTTAAAGTGTTTAAGTTTATGTGTTGATTTGTGATTAATGATTTAATCAAGATCCATTTCAACGGGATTTGTTCTGCTAAGAGGATTAAAATTTTGAAAACCCCACCTTGAAATCCCTTCACTGGACTACTCCTGGATTGTAGGAGCAATTAGTATAAAAATTGCCTTGTCTCTCTCTCTCTCTCTCTCTTGCCATCTCTTTATCTTTGTGTTCTATACTATATCCGATGCAATCAGACTCTGAATCATAATCTACATACCACAGATTCTGATCAACTTATAAACACTTAGAAGAAGAAAACTAGGAAAAAGCCAACACAATTCAACCCCCTTCTTGTCTTTTTCTCACCTTCAGTTGGTATCGGAGCACAATTTGTGCTCTGTCACTTAACAGTGCCACAGAAAAAGATTCAAAGAGAAAAACATGTCTTCCACTAGTGAAATCTCTACTTCTGATATCAACAACACCTCCACCAATGATAAGAACACTTACTTAGTAAAACCTCCATCCTTCAATGGAGACGCTACACAGTTTTCATGGTGGAAGAGTAAAATGTACAACCACATCATAGGTGTTGATGATGAACTTTGGGATATAATTGAAGATGGAATAAGTTTTGAAGTTGATGAAGAAGGAATGATGGCAGATAGAAAGAAGCTAACATCCATTCAGAAAAGGGTCTACAAAAAGCACCACAGAGTAAGAGGGATTCTAGTGGATGCTTTACCTCATGCTGAGTACATGAAAATTGTAGAGAGATCAACTGCAAAAGCCATCTTTGAATCATTATGCTCTACCTATGAAGGGAATCAACAGGTAAAGGAAGCTAAGGCAAACCAACTTGTACATCAGTATGAGCTATTCAAGATGAATTAAGATGAAGATATTGAAACCATGTATTCCAGGTTTCAAACACTTGTATTTGGACTTCAGGTTCTAAAGAAAAGCTATGTTATATCAAACCATGTAAAGAAGATTCTTAGGAGTCTCACTGCAAGGTTTAGACCAAAGGTCACTGCCATACAAGAGGCAAAAGACCTAGACAAGCTAAGTCTGGAAAATCTAATAAGTTCTCTCAAAAGTCATGAGATTGAACTTGAAGGAGATGAACCAGCTAAGAAGTCTAAGTCTATACCTTTAACCTCGAAGGAAAAGTCTGCCAAATCTCTTAAGACTGCTAAATTAGAAGAGGGAAATTTCGATGATGAATTTGATGATGACGCAGATCTTAAAGAGATGGCATACCTAACCAAGACGTTCCAATACCTGACTAAGAAAAAAAGATTCTCTGGTAGAAGCAGCGGTCCCAAAGCATCTAATTCCAAAGACAGGAAAGATACTTAGAAAGGATGTTTCAACTGAGGAAAGACATCACTTCATAGCTGAGTGCTCTAAAGCTCCAAGAAGAAGGGAAACCTCCAGAAAGGATAATTACAGAAGAAAACTCAAAGAGAGTTTTATGGCAACCTGGGAGATGCTTGATGAAGAGACAGACTCTGAAGATAACAAGGAAGAAGCCAATCTTGGTCTAGTAGCCACTGCTGCTTCTGAAGCTGGACCAAGTTCAGACTCTGATGAAGATGATGAGGTAATCTCTAATTTATCATGCAATGAATACATGACCACTGTCAATAAGCTTATGAAACTCTATTTGAGCAAATCGAAATTTCTAAAAGAATTACAAGAACAATCTGATTTGTTATCAGAAGAGTCAAAGCTCCTAAGTTACCAAAATCAAAGACTGTCAGCACACAACAAAGATCTGAAACTGAAAAATGAATTTCTAAAGGAAAAGCAAATTTCAGATCTTACCAAAACTAATAAATCTTTGACTAAATTCAACAGCTCGCTTGAAGAATTTAGCACTGGTAACATTGACAAAAGTAAATTGGTTTCCATAAGATGTAATGTTAGTAAGAACAAATAAAAAGAAATTGACTTCACAGAACCCTCTGTTAGGAAGGAACAAAACTCTGTAAAGACAAAGAAATCTTCTTGTTCTGAATACATTAAGAAAGGTATGCTTTTTAACTTGTATCCAAAGGCATAGAAGGCTAAGATTCTGAACAAATCCAAACCAAGAATTGTTAGATTCATGGCTAAATGGGATTTAGAATCTGCTGTCAAGAAATATTTGAGACCAAATTCTTCAAACTCAAAAGTCTTGAATAAATCTACACGACATAGGTCTAAGGTCTAAGGTTCAGAGGAAAGGAAACGCCTTCATAACAAAATCCAAAGGACCTATTCAGACTTTGGGATCCAGGAATAACACTTCTTATGTTTCAGGTATGCTTCGTAGGAAAGCCAAAGCATCAATCCTGGTATCTGGAGAGTGGCTGCTAAAGACACATGACAGCAGAAAGACATTTGTTCAAAGACCTGATCATGAAAGAAGGAGGTTTGTAGGATTTGGAGGAAGCTACAAGGAAAAATTGTTGGAACCGGTACCATTGGTAACTCCTCTATATCTGTCAATAATGTCTGATATGTTGATGGACTCAGATACAACCTTCTTAGTATTAGCCAATTCTGTGATAGTGGCTATAGAGCAGTATTTGACAAAAACACTTATACAATCATCAATGAATCTGATCAATCCACAATGTTCATAGGTCAGAGGAAAGGAAATATTTATAAAATGAACTTTTCTGAATTGGTTGAACAGAAGGTCGTTTGCCTTGTTTCAGTGAATGATGAGAAGTGGCTCTGGCATAAAAGATTAGGACATGCTAACTGGAGATTAATCTATAAGCTTAGAAAGTTGAATCTTGTCAATGGTCTGCCTAAACTACACTATCACTCTGATGCACTTTGTGGAGCATGCCAAAAAGGAAAGATTGTTAAAACAATGTTTAAAGCATACATAGTTTACAACTCTGAAACTAATGTGATTGAGGAATCAATACACATCAGATTTGATGACAAAGAGCCTAAAAACAAAACGTCAGAGCTGGTTGAAAGTTTTGCAGAAATACAGGTATCAGAAGACTTACCAGAATCTATCAGAGTATCTAAACCTGCCACAAATGTCCCATACACTATCAATTCGTTTGATATACCAGAAATTGATGCAGTAACTGATGCAAATCCAGAAGTTGATGAGTTTGAAGAAGAAGCCCATGATGATTCAAGAGAAGCACCTCAATCCAGAAGAACCTTCAAATACAAGTCAGCTCATCCAGAGGAACTCATAATTGGAAGTAAAGATAGTCCTCTAAGAACAAGATCAGCATTCAGGAATGAATCCTTGGGACTGATCTCCTTAGTTGAGCCTACCTTAGTAGATGAAGCTCTTGCAGATGATGGGTGGATTGTGGCTATGCAGGAAGAACTGAATCAGTTCCAAAGAAATGATGTTTGGGATCTAGTTGCTAAACCTTCTCAAAAGAACATTATTGAAACAAAACAAGTCTTCAGAAACAAACTCAACGAGCAAGGTGAAGTAATAAGAAATAAAGCTATATTAGTAGCACAAAGCTACAGTCAGCAGGAAGGGATTGATTACACAGAAACCTTTGCACCTGTTGCTAGACTGGAAGCAATAAGATTACTTCTATCCTATGTTTTCAATCATTGTATCATTCTATCAGATGGATGTAAAGAGTTCGTTTCTGAATGGTGTCATTTCTGAGGAAGTCTATGTTAAACAACCTCATGGATTTGAGGATGTAGAACATCCAGATCATGTTTTCAAACTCAAGAAATCACTATACGGTTTGAAACAAGCTCCCAGAGCATGGTATGATAAACTAAGTAATATTTTGCTTGAAAAGGGATTTCAAAGAGGACAAGTTGATACAACTCTTCATAAGGACACTAAATGTTGATGATATCATCTTTGGCTCTACTAATGCTGCTCTGTGTAAAGAATTTTCTATGATCATGCAAGCTGAATTTGAAATGAGTATGATTGGAGAATTAAAGTTCTTTCTTGTTATTCAAATCAACCAATGCAGTGATGGAGTCTATGTTCATCAATCTAAATATGCAAAGGAACTTCTGAAGAAGTTCAATCTTGAAGATTGTAAACTAATGGCCACTTCAATGCATCCAAACTACAACATGAGCAAAGAAGAATCTAGCAGTAAAGTGGATCAAAATCTGTATAGAGGTATGATAGGTTCCTTACGTTATCTAACAAAATCTAGGCCAAATATTTTATTCAGTGTCTGTCTGTGTGCAAGATTCCAGTCAGATCCTAGGGAATCTCACTTAACAGTTGTTTAGAGAATCTTCAAGTATCTAAAAGGAACAACTAATATTGGAATTCTGTATAAGAAATCTCAGGATTATAAGCTAGTTGGATTCTGTGATGCTGACTATGTTAGGGATAGAATTGAAAGAAAATCCACCAGTGGGCTACTAAGAGACAAAGCACTATTGCATTGTCCACAACAGAAGCAGAATACATATCAGCTGCAAGTTGCTGCACACAACTGCTCTGGATGAAACATCAGTTAGAAGACTATCAGATCAATGAGAGTAATATTCTAGTTTACTGTGATAGTACTGTTGCTATTTGTCTGTCCAAGAATCCAATTCTGCACTCTAGAGCAAAACATATTGAGATAAAACATCACTTTATAAGAGATTATATATTCAGAAGGGTATTATAGATATTCAATTCATTGATACAGATCACCAATGGGCTGATATTTTTACAAAGCCATTGACTGCAGAAAGATTTGAATTTATTAAAAAGAATATGAACATGCATTTCATCTCAGAATAATACTTTCTCTTGAGTGACAACACAGAATCTGAAAAGAGTTCAGACACTACTTTAGTCAAATTCTCTCTAAGTAGTTATGACGAGTAGACATATCTGGATACATGACATATTTTGGGATAACTCAGAAGTTGGATAATCTAGATTCTAACAATACTTGTAAGTGGAAAAGTCTTGTTTGTTTTTCACATACTTGTCCACCTACAAATCACATTTATGAGTAAGTCTCTGACGTGGCTTGTGACTATTGGGAAATAAAATGTAGGCAATGATGGTTATTCTCTGCATACTGGCTTCTCGCGCCCCGTTTTGTCATTATTGCATTTTTTTTACATCGATCACTATTTTCTAAAAATTCATTTGAAGATGAAAAGTTGTGACACTCTATTTATAGTGACAATCACACTTTTCATCTTCACTCTTTTCTTTAAGCCTTCTACATGCATTCATGGAAAATCTTTTAGTTTTCCCTAGGATCATAAGAAAAACCAAAATTCTGAAACCTGAACTCATAAGTGCCCGATCAAGTAGAAGAAAAGTTGTGATTAGTGTCAAGAACATCCCCACAATGATATTTGCTGCAAACAAGTATGCTATAGATTTTGAAACGCGAAAATGGATGAATATCCTTCAAACTCTGGATGATATATGGAATGGAAATCATCAAGAACCAGAGAAGAAGTCATCCTAGAACAGGGGACCAGTTTAAGCAGCCCAACTTTGCCATTTGAAAATGTGCCATAGTTCAACTCATTTATGGTTGCTTAAACAGTGCTGGATGGAGATGAAGTTATTGACATCTCCAGACTCAAAGTTGTGAGGGATTTTGGGTGTATCTAAAGAATCTGAAGATGCAGAAGACCTACAACAATAAATCTTGACAACATAGCTTAGGATTTTATGTTAGATCAGACGCTTAGATCAGAACTTAGGATTTGTTTTTTTTTTTTTTTAAATTATTCTAGCTTGTTTTAGTAACTGTTTTGTCTAAAATATGTTGTAAGCTGATCTGAATAGTTTGAATCTATTCTTATAATATATTTGAGATGATTTTGTTTAGTTTCGCTTGTGTTCTTTGCATTCAATTTTTCTTTGCAAATTTAACTTGCATACATTTTTGTTGATGACAAAAGGGGGAGTAGAAATTAAAGTATTTGAACTGAGCCGTAAACAGAAACTTAAGGAATATATTATCTTGTTAATTTATGTTTATATTTTTGGTAAAATTGAAACATGAAAAAATATTGAGGTTAAATGTTAATCTTATCAGAACTGATGGGATATTAGACTGGTCTTAATCGGAGCTTGCAAACCTTTGTGTGATCAAAGTCTGATGTCTTGATGGGTATCAGATTGGACTTAATCGAAGCTTACAAACCTCTGTGTGATCAATCTAATATCTTGTTGATGTTCTGATATGCTTTATTGATTATTTGTTCTTATGCGCTCAAGAGTGACTAAGAATGAATTTAATTAACTGGGAATATGACTTAAGGGAAGCTTGCAAACCTCAACCTAGGACTGTCAGACTCAGGGGGAGATTGTTGGAACAATAAGTGTCTTAGACAATTCCTCTAAGGTTTTGATGATAACAAAGTATTGAAGAACAATTAGAATACTAACATATGTTCAATGTGAAGAATCATAAAAAGATCTATCTATCAAGGAAGAACATATGAAGAGCATCAGAAGGAACATTAGAAGCTAAGAAGACTATGGTAGAAGACTAAAGGAAGGTCAACCAAAAGTCAACATCCTTAGCAGACGGGCACCACACAGATTCTGGATAGGTAACTCAATAGACTCTGTGATGGTCATCATACTCAGAAGCAGACACTGCATACTTGGATCACCCTCAGACTTGAGTAAGTTATGAGGGACCCAGAATCCACGTAGCCTTTGTCCTATTCTGTGAACTTTCACTATCAAGGTTCTGATAGGTGCAGTTCTTTTGTCGTGTTTTGTCTACGTGCACAATCAGACAAAGGACATCAAGAACAAAGAAAGCAACATATAATTCTTCTTTCAGCAAAGGAAAATTCAAAGTGCATTCAATGGGATTATCCATATTAGGCAAAGG